>MUZC01001840.1:15082-29488 GCA_002072015.1 Radix auricularia | reverse complement strand
AATCGTTAACTTTTGAAAAATTACCGATTAATTAATCGATAATTTTGTTAAAGCTAGAAATAAAGATGTATGACGTCATTAAACTGAACATTTCAAGGGAAGTAATAAAAACAGGCAATTGGTATATGCATTAGGTTATTTTTATAACAGTTAGCACTGAAAACAAGTTAAATACCGTATTAAAGTTGAGGAACTTGAATGAAAATTTCAAATTAATTTTATAAATATAAAAGTAATAGAGCTGTATAGGATTGTTTTATGATTAGTAAAAACATAAAGATCATATTTTTATCCCAAGTGGTTCGACAGTTTTTTTTTCTAAGACCTCATAATCTTTTTTTTTCTCACTATTTCGTTTTCCTTCATATTTTGTTCCCTTTTATTGCATTTTCTAAAAATGCCCACAAACTAAGTATTTGAATTAATTTAATTTAAAAGAAGTAATACTGTTAGGAGATATGTTTAAAAATAAGTAGTTCAATATAATGTGAAAGAATTGAAATTTTGTCATTGTTAAATAATTAAAAAAGGTTATTTTAAAGTTTTCAAAACTCATTTACGGAGAAATTTGTACGTAAAAAAAATGATAATGAAATAAAAACTATTAATAATTATTTTTTAATAATTCGAATTAAAAAAAACAACAATTCTTTAATTTTAATCAATATTTTATCGATTAAAATAATTTTAATCGATAAAATATTTTACCGATTAATCGAGAAATTAATCGGTAATTTCCCCAGCCCTAATATATATATATATAAATATTTTTTTTTTAAAATATAATATTTTTTGAAAAAAAATCCCACTCATGGGGCTCGGGGCCCAAAAAACGTTGTTTTTTTCCAAATAAAGCTATACAAAAATTGAAAATCTCTAATTTTTCTATTTCCCGTACAGGCAGAAGCATGAGACATTGGAAGTTTTTTGAGTACACGCTTCCGACAAAAATGAATGTTAAAATTCTCTCTCATGGGGGGCCGGGGACTCAAAATGGTATTTCTTATATTAAAAACCCACTCAACTCTTATTCTCCAATTCATCGTGTAGGTAAAAACATAAACCATTTGGAAGTTGTTGGGTACCATCTCACGACGAAAATTGGCGTAAAATTATTTGAAAATTCATACTAATGGGGCCCGGGCCAAAAAACATGTTTTTTCTTTATATATGCTATATAAAAATTGAAAATCACTAATTCTCCTATTTCCAGAATATGTAAACCCATAAAACGTTTCGGGGGTGGGGGGAGTTGTCACTTCCAAGAATGTAGCAAGTGACAAAATATTTAAATATACCTACTCGGGGTCGGGGGGGGGGGCAAAAATAGTTTTTTTGTGCCCTCAATCCCTCAATCATTACTACCTCTCCAGCTCTCGTGTAAGTAGGAGCATGAAACTTTGGGAAGTTATTGAGTACCCTCTCACGACAAAAAGTTGTGAAAAGGAAATTTAAAATTACAAATTATGTAGGGCCGGGAGCCCAAAAGCTATTTTTCCTTATATGTAAAGATATCAAAATCAATATTTGTCCTTTTTGCCGACTATGTAGAACTTTAAACTATAGGAAGTTATTGAGTACACTTACGCAATGGGAACATGTGAAAATATATTTAAATTATCTCTTACTGCGGGCCGGGGGACCCAATGTAGCTTTTCCATTGAATGAGCTTTATAAAATTTTGAAAATTAATTCAATTCTCCCATTTTGTGTACGTACAAGTATAAAGCTTTCTGTAGTTGTTAAGTAACACCCCGCGTAGTTAACAGGGAAAATAATTAGATAAATTCACAGGGTAGCGAAGTCAATAGTGTTCTCGCCTTACAAGCTGAGGGGCGTGGGATCGAGCCCACGAATAGCCACTATAAAAATGTTGAGGAATGATTAACGCTAAGAAAAGTCCTCCGCTGACCTGAAGAGGGAAGGGCGCCACCAGTGTCTATTAAGCCCGAGAATGTTCTAATGAAAACATGAGAATCCCCTACAATCTCGAAAAAAAGAGGTTATGGAACTAAAAATAATTTAAAAATTAAAAAATTCCATTCATTGGTGGCCAGTGGCCCAAAACCCATTTTTTCCTCCTAAAATTTGCTTTATAAACTGAAACAACACTAATTCTCCAATCTTCCGTGTAGATAGAAGCTTGAAACTTTGGGAAGCTGTTGAGTACCCTCCCGCGATATTTCCAGTGCCAATTAACGCCAACTTATATAAATTTACATTTTGGTGTCACTCCCTTGATGGTATTATCCGGGGCGGCCCGCCTCCACAGCAACCCCCTAGTAACGCCACTGTGTTGTCCAAAATACGGTAAATTAGTGTGTAGTATAGCACACGTTAAATCGTTCCATAATATAACACACGTTAAATCATAGTGTAGTTTGTATACTTAAGATAAGTGTAATATAATATTACAAACTCAAAATATAATTCATTTTACCATAATCTGTTTTTCTTATAGCTGGTTCAAACAAACAAATCTTGATCAAAATTTGTACCTATGAATCTGTGAACCACTCACTAAAGAAAATAACTATTTGTAAGAATGTCTTAGAGGTAAAAAAAAAAAAAACGTTGAATTAACGATAACTTTCCCTTTAGAATAAAAAAGGTTCTAATATTTATTTTCCTATCAAACTATTTTAAGTCTTTAGATGCTATTTTCAGTATAAACCAATGACGTCATATATAAACAAAAAAAAAACAAATCTCATCAGTAGTCTCAATAGACTAATTATCACCAAAATGCGTACTAAGCAAAACGGAACAGGAATTCAAATTAATAAACATGGCGATTAAACTTTGGATTTGTTAAGTGTATAAACAAAGTTTTTTACTTTCAATTTTATTCTAAAGCATGACCTCGTGTAAAAATTTACCTTCCATTTTGCCATGATCCTTTAATCAGCAGCAGGTGGTGCTGTGCATGTCTTGTGCAAAATTATCCGATTTTTATATCAATTAGGCCAATGCACTTGTAAGCAGCTCATGAAAGTTCAAAGATCATATAGCTTGTAAAGACATAATTATTATTCTTTACAATAGATAAGTTACACTTTTCTTAAATGTTTTTGAAATTCGTAAATATCTTTTTTATAATGTTTAATTCATCATCAAATTTAATTTCTTGGTCAACTTTCTTAACAAAAGTTGTGTACTAACTAATTAAGATGATCTTTATAAATCAATCTCCATTAGTTCGTTATTTTTTAGGATTGGTAGCCATCGTAAAATTGGATTGGTTGAAATTATGAAGATGGTGTATATTTAGGGGGGGGGGGATAATTTAACTTGTTTTAATGGGTGCTCTTTTAGACTTAACTTGTTTTTCGTAATGTTGTACTTTAGGGGACGTAGTTTAACTTGTTTTAAAATCCCTTTTATTAACTTTACCATGTGTTCTTAATCGAATGAGCGGAAAAATAAAAGTTAAAGGGACCCAAAATCCTATCCAACTAAAATTTAGCCCATAGACTTAACAATACCTTGTTTAAAAAATTCAGATCAATCGAATGTACCGTAATTGCATTAATGAACGTTTGGTTAATCTCTATATAACATGTGTAACCGTAACTATAGATGACGTCCACGGTTAACTGGAGTTTCACTCCCACCCTCGATGTAACTGGAGTCTGTCACGGTCATTTGCGCGGTGCATATTATATTGAACACATCTCATAAGTTATGTCTCATATATAAGGGATTTATATTCACATCTTTGTTTCTATGCTTCTTTAAGAGGTTTACTTTGAGGAGTGTTGTTCGTATTCACTTTGATCGGGGTGTGGTTCAATGTGTTTTCTGTAGAGACTCACTTTGAAAGGTTGTTGTTTAATTTTGGTTGTTGTTGTTGTTGAAGACTTGCATTTCCAGGGGAGTGATTTAAAACATTTCTTCATTATTACCTTGTTTTCCATACAGAATCAGAGTCAGAAGCAAACTGTGATGACACTTTTAAAAAAAGAAGAAAGATGAAATGTCAAAACATATACAGAATTCTTTCGTAAAATCTTAAATTCGTTATAGGGTCACAAGGTAAAGTTCGTTAAAAAACGAGATGGAGGGGACATCATTCTTCTTCATAAACTTGTATAGCCTCATCTGGAAACCAGGTAAAATAAATTATTGAAAAATGAAAATTTTATAGCAAAATATATCATATATGCTTCTTATAGCTAAAGAAATAAAGATAATTTCAGTTCCTTAAATTTCCGTCTCGTTAAAAAGCATCATTTAAACAAAACCAAAAATGAATGTAAAAAATTAATTAACTGTTCCTCTATCATCTACCACCGATTTGAAACATTTCATATTTTTTCAATCATCAATGTTCCCTTTAAGTTGCGCGGGTGAGCAGTTTATAGATACCGCGCAGCAAAGTTGGCAAAAAAGAGGAAACAATTGGATTATGTCCAATTTTGCATACGATATCTTTTACTTTGCACATGGACCAACGAACCTTAGAGGGAACATTTACCATGATATAATGTTTTGTACTGAATATGTCTTATTTAAAAGTTTTATGTTACTATACCTGAAATATTGTCTGCCATGTACATTCCTAAAGCTAGAACATGTGAGATCTGCACCATATATAAATAATTTATTCAATGCTTGGATAAATGCTGTGCCATGACCTCGAGAACATGTACATTAAAACTATATAACGCTAAAATTAAACAGATTTATTCTCCAACATGACATAAGTACGGAGAAAAAAATTAATATTTTTAGCAATTGCGGATAAAATTCGTATTGCGCCATTAAAATAAATAGTTGATCTTGATATTAAGGTAATGATGAACAAATGTATCCCTAAAAAGTTCAGTCTCTTGTCAAATGATTTGCAACCGGAGAAAATGTAGTTCTTATTTTACTTGTGTAAATAAAACTTCCACTAAATGTTTTTAACTAACACGCCGAGACAAAATATTATACCCATATAACTTTTAGAGTAACTTTGGTGACTGAAATCGGGCACGCCAGGAATTAGTAAAATAAAAAATAAAATAAACATCAAATTTATTTGTTCAGTCTCACGACTATATGTTGTTTTTTCACTTACATATTATTCACTTTAAACTTAACTAAATACTTACATTTACCACACACAGAAACACAAATGCATTCAACGAAACTAAGTGCGTGAATATTTTAAATGCATTCAATGATATTAGTTGTGTGTATATTTTTTTCTACAGTTCAAGGGTACTTAAGAATTTTAGACAAATCGACTGTTGAGGAAGGAGAAATGTTCACGATGACCTGTGACTATTTTCGATTAGACATTCCAGACAATGAATACATTGATCGTGTAGACCGCGTACTGTTGATACGATTTGTCGTTAACGAAGCAGAGGATCAGGGGTTGTATATGCTTGATTCATACTACCAGGAAGTATCGCGGCTTGCGGTAGGTTTCATTTTTATCTATAATTCTGTTGTACATGGAGGTAGTTCTTTTTATCGATAAACATTAATGTACTTGAGGGTACTTTTCTTTTTTTATTAATAAAATCTGGTGTTCACTTAAAAAGAGTTATGTATATTGTGGTATGTTTAATTTAATATTAATAAAGATTTTTAGCGCATTTTCGAGATGTCGAAATCGCTATTGCACCCGTTTTGTCCGTCCGTCTGTCATCACCCTTGATCACAGCATCCATAAGTCCTAGACCCATGATGTATATATGTTTTTTGTCTGTCCTAACCTGCCATTTGTGCATCAACACTCAGTTACTCGATCCGTTTAAAAACCCCGTTAAAACTACCAAAAAAATATTTCGAATCGAGAGGTAACACTACGCAGGGAACGGCCGCCATTGTCGGAAGTGGAACGCATAATTCTTCAAGCATTGAAGAGTGGTGCAAAAGGGTGCAAAATAATGAGTTGTTTTTTTTTTAGTTGACGTCATTAGAATATGTGTAAAAGTTTAAAGAGTTTTACGTCATCATTTGTGGTGACTTGTAGTTGGATTAAAGAGAAAATATTTTTTTTTTTTAAATGTAAAGAAATGACTTTTAAATATATTCATTACACAAGAAAATTCATAAAAATATGTCTAAAATCTAAACACCATTACTGATAACTACGTAATTCTGATATCTAACATAAGTACTGATACATAATACGAAAATGCGCTAACACGTCCTGAATTCCAATAGGTACCAGGCTTAACATGATTTTTTAAATAATACTGTGAACTTGTGAGACTGTGACATCAATATTTTGTCTACCGCTGGCATGAGAGTAGTATTCATTGCAGGGAACAGGTATTATTGACCTTTGACCACACCACTGTGGTGGTGGTGTGACCTTTGACCTAGTTTCCGGTGGTGGGTGACGCCACTTTCGTTTTCGTTTGTTTACTTCCGGTTTTGGTGGGTTGACTTCCGGTTCCTACCAAGATGGCGGAATTCCCGTTCCTACCAAGATGGTGGTGCTTCCGGTTCCTACCAAGATGGCGTACTTCCGGTTTCGGTTAAGAATGTGGACTTCCGGTTCTGGTGGGTGTGGACCAAGATGGCGTACTTCCGTGTAAATAAGGGGCAATAATCGTGTAATTGACTACTTTTTAAAAAGTTTTTTTGTTGCTTCCCTTTTTAAGGGGGAATAATCGTGTATTTGACTATTTCTTAAAAGTTTTTTGTTGCTTCCCTTTTTTAAAGGGGAATAATCGTGCATTTGCCTAAAAAATTAAATTATTTGTGCTATTTCCCTTTATTTTAAGGGGCAATAAACCCGTAGTTGCCAAGGTATTTAAATTGTAAGGTCCCTTTTTGTAAGTGTGTGTGTGTGAGTCATTTATTCATTTAATTAATGAGTGGTTCTCAAGTTATTACTAGATATATATATATATATTTATTGAATTAATGATTTTTGTAGGTGGATAATTAACTAATTTAATTTGTATTATTATTGCTATAACCTATGCTTGCATTTAATATTACAGTGGTTCTCAAACCATTTATTTTCCTTATGTACTGTGTTTATGACTACTTTATTTGTTGGCTGGTGTTAATTAAGGACTCTAATTACAAAAAGGTAAAACAAAACAAGGATCATACAATTTTTAAAAATGTTTATTGCATATATTTGAAATCACAATTTTAGTGAAGAGGTGTTGCTGGCATACTTTCTTTCATGGATAGTTATTATGAGTACAAGTCATATAAATTACATAAAATTAATTGAAGGACAATCAATATACAAACAGGTGTAAAAACAAGAAAATACGATAAAGCATACTTAATCAATTGCAAATAGATAAATTTCCAATGAGTTTTTATGTACATATTAACAATCCTTTGTAGCAGTAGTAAAAAGATATATATCATAAAGTATGTTATGTACATATTAACAAGCGTCTGTGTCGTCTAGTCAAACTCAGACTCGTTTTTCCCTAGTGTTGTGTGTTACATATGTCTTAGAAGTTCCGATAAACTAAATGGCCAGAGGTGATGTCGTGACGTTGTCGGGGTGAACCTGTCTTTTGATGTAAAAATATGATAGAGAATTTCTGTGTTGTTTGTATGTATAAACAAAAGAACCCTGTGTTTTGAACCCCATGTTTTGCCCGCCACTGGCTTGTTGTGATGAGAGAACAGTCAGGAATGTGTCTTTGTCAAAGTTGTTGTGCTGTTTTGTGAGCCCCTTTGTGCTTGTTTTATTATAGTCCCCGAAACAGTGGTATGTCTTACTACAAAGGGACACCATACCCTCCCCCTCATATTCTAATTAAAAAAACCCGGAGTTCTTTCTCATATAATTTTCTATCCCTACAACTCTGACAATCTAATACTACACTGCCCTTGTCTCGCAAGAAGTTGTTCCTATGGGAAAAACAAACCTCCGAGGGGAACCACTGGTCGTAGACAGCATAAAAGGCTTGTCTCAGATGTGGTCTAACAGCGTCACTTAAGTCTTGTTTTGTAAGGGCAAAATATAAACTGTCTGTATCCATTTCACAGAGTTGAAAATCGGCCCTATCTATAAACTTATCAATAAAATCATAATAAAACTCTAACATCCTAAGTTTAGCGTACTGATAAACAAAAAAACTTATCTGTAGAGGGAGATCCCACAAAATATAATTTTTTAACGTCTCTATTTCGTAAACGTCGTCCCCCAGTTCTGTCATTTTTTTAAATCTAGGATTATTTACAAAGGGACCACTTAAATTACCACTACTATACGAGATGTCCGCGTGTTTTGCCTTGTTGGTCAATGTCTTACCATAAGCCGCGTTTCCTAGCAATTTCATAGTCTCACTTTTTATGGCAAAAACATCGTCCTTGTCACCCAGTCGTCGTGCTTCAGTTACAGTGTTTCCAAAAGTTTTAAAACATGTCACCGGATTGTACTCAACTACCTGATAAATTTTTGTAACCACCAAACCATGGGTCAAATACCATTTTAATAAGGGAGTAGCTAATAAAAAATTTTCCCCACTATAACTTCCTATCAACGTAACCGGGCGCATGTCAATAGGTTGTTTTTACATGCATGCTCTCGCATGAATGGACCGATCTCGTCTCGTGTCACGTTTACGTTTTTGAAAATAGGTGTCATCTCACTAAAGTGTTCTTTTAAACTATCGGGGACGTTAATGTCACATTCAACCAGTCCAAAACAAGTGTCGTCCAAAACAGCATCGATGATCTGTTTTTCTGTCAGCGGCCATCTTTTACCATAGGAGGGTTTCACTCGTTTGGGAGTGGAGCGGTCTCTTCGCTTTAAAAATTTTTAATAGCGTTGTTTTCTTTCTTCATTTTTTGCCACTCACACTCCCAAAGCTCTACAACTTTTACTTTAACGTTCTCGCGCAAATATTCTGTAATGGTAGTCGTCGTTTTAAACAACTCTGTGAAAGGTTTGTTGTTAACGGGGTTTCTGTCCATTCCTCTGGTAAGTGGGCAGTCTGGATGCCCGTGGAATAAACACCCATGAAATTGGTAAGCGGTTCGCTCGGTCGCGTCCCACCCATCCACCCTAATATGTCTGTTTCCTAAACTCATCTCGCACTCGTTAAACTGTGTCTGCAACGGTTTCTCAAAGTAACGCGAAACCCAATCTAACCACTGTCTACTCAGTTGTCCGTAGAAGTTTGTCTTTCGGGGTTTAAAACCATCCTCCCTACTCCTAATAACGGGAAAGTCTGTCGGCATTATTTGCGTAAGGGACCATAAATATAACGCGTTCGCGTCGTACCCTTTAATTCCTTGGACCACCTTATCCCTATTTCCCCTAACAAAAGTCTTATCCTTTTCATGGTACCTATGAAAGATGATGGATGGTTCACCCACTATGTTATCTCTAATAATTTTATGGAGACCCTTTTCCCTTCTGGAACATAAAGAAAAATTAACACCGGGCGGTAGTGTTTTAAAAAGATACTTTAATGTTACCCCGGGAACCGAAATGGCATCTTTAAACATATCTACACCCAAATCCGTATAAAAGTTTAACTGTCTTTTTAATGCTTTTAAGAATGGAACTACATCTTTATTGTTATACCAAATTAAAAAATCTTTTAAAGTTGTCATCCCTTCATTTACCCACACCCTCTGACATAACGAATAGTCTTCAATGGAAATATTTGTATTTTTAAGAGATGACAAGAAAGCGGAATGGGGAGGTAATTGTGTTTCATTTAAATTATCTAAATTTTTAATATATTCATAACAAAAAAAAACCTCGGTTTCCTTAACTTTATACGCCGCTAGGTACTTACTGTAACTAAACCCCGGAGCTAAATAATTTACAATATCTAAAAATTTTAACGTTTCGGTGGAAATACACATAAAATTATTATTTCTTTTCACTACAAAATTAAAGGGACCGTCATCAGCTTTTCCCGTCTCTTCGTCTACGCCGTCAGCGTCTGTATTGTTGTCATCAACGAAAACGGCTGTCGGTTTTTTTCCGTCTTCCGTCCACACAAAATATTTAATGAAATACGGTTTGATTAAATTAATGTCATATTTTCCTCAATTTAACCCTATAACCGGTAGTTGTCTTAAATACCCATCTAATTTACCCATGAGTTTCGGAATGGTGGAATCACCTTTTTCATTGTCATGATTAATGTCCTCACCCTCAGTCTGTCTTATATCATTTAAATTGTCACCACTAATATCGTCACCCTCACTATATCCTGGCATTAAGTCTCTTAACGATTGAAAAACGTCCTCGAACCGCTCTTTCAAGATGTTGTATCCCACAGCACTAATCTCATTGAGATAGTCAATGACCCTACTTACCAGTTCTTGGGAGTCACCCGTCGAAATAAAATACTTTGGGTCTTTTTTCCCCGGAACATTAGATGCGATAGAACAAGACAAGGGCACGTGCTTAGCTAAAACTTTGGTTACATTCCATACCGTGGGTAGGTCTGAGCTATCGAAAAAACATTCAAAGGCGAATGTTGCACGGTAGGGGTAAACAAAGTCTGTGTCTAAACCACTAATGCCTTGAGCAGCTATTTCTTCCCATACAGTACGAGGGGTGCGATAGACCCCTCCCTCAAAAACATCTATAGGTTCCCCCCCCCTTACACGCCTTCTCGTGTCGATTCATTTGATTAAACTCTTTCCATAACTTTCCACATTTTTGACACGAGAAGGCGTGCGCCGCCCTATCTATATCATTAATGTACATAAAATGGTTTCTAAAGAGTAAAAGAAATAATGTTTCCCTAAAACTAGTCCCACCCCTGACTTTTGGTGATAAGACTTCCTCATTGTTAAATTCAAATATATCTATATTTACACTAAAACACTGCTCTAAGGCCGGAATATCTATTAAACTAACACCCGGGAAATTAACCAGGGTGTCGAGACCCTGATGGACTTGCCACTGTTCCGCTAATATGTGTGTTGGCTGTCTAAGGTTTTTAGCGGGGAAACCTCTGGCCATTGCTAAACACCTAAAAAAAAACAAAAGTTGTCGTCATATGTCTTTGAGTTTGCGTCGTGTTGTAAAATATTTATGGCTTGATTTGTTTTGATGTGTTCTGGAATGTCTGGCAGTGTACAAACTATTGGAAAATCTTGTAAGTGGTATATATAAAAACTAGTGGCTGGTATTGTTTCTACAGTGTATATGGTGTTTGGTCTGTTGTGTTGTGCAACTTCTAAAATGTCAGTGTTGTGTAGGGTTGCTAAAAAACTGTCAAAGTCATGTCTATTGTTTATTAATTTTGGAACCTCTAAGACACATGCATTGTTGTTGGATGCGTGGAAAAATCTTAACTCGTCAGTCTCTGTGTGTCTAAGTATTGTGTGAAGACTGTAATTTATTTTGAAACGTTTTGTCTGTGTGTTAAAAATGTTTGTCGTTAATGTTGTGTTCCAGTCAATGGGGTGTAATGTGAGTGGACTATGAAAAAAGGTAAATGTAGATAAACGTGTGTTTAAATTATTGTGTGTTTTAATGGCTTCCCAATGGTCTGTGTATTTCTGTCTTACGTCGTCGGGTAAAGTCGATAAAGCATCAACGTCGTCGGTAAGTCTTTGCTGTTTTGGTGCTTCTGACGTTGTGAAAGCAGGACCAGCTTCTGTAGATGGACCAAGTCTTTTTTTGTTACCACCAGACTGGTCCATGTCAGTGATAACGATAGGTGGTACTCTTTGATCATCACCTCCTTGATTTAGAGCCTCGCTGGTAGTAATGTTGACAGGTGGGGCCAAAATAGGGTAGACGCTCAGTGGTTGTGCAGACACAGGAGTCTGATGAACCGACATCATGTGTCTTCTTAGAGCATCCACCCTTGAAAACGCTCGAGCACAAGCGCCACAGTTGTGTCGAGTTGACCCATGAACTGTGTCCACGTGTCTCCTTAAGCTATCAAGCCGTCTAAACACCCGACTGCATACCGAGCATTGATGCGTGTTAACAAGAGAATGGTTCATCTGTATAGAACAGAGACGAAGTAAAATTTTAAAACTGTCCTGGTGCGTATGATTAAACTATATATATATACTAGATTGTGCCAGGCGCCGTGGCGCCTGCGGCGCCCCCATTTTTTGGGCGCCTACGGCGCCAACCTTTTTTTTAAAGACCAACTAACTTNNNNAAATAAATAAATTAAAAAGTGTTCTTACCTTGTAAAGGAAATAAAAAACACACTAGAATTTAGAGATGCACAGGTTTTGCTGAGTTACCACGCTGAGAGATGTTGTGCAAAATATGCAGGTGCTGATCGGTTACCGGTTACTACGCTGAGAGATGTTGTGCAAAATGCGCAGGTGCTGATCGGTTACTACGCTGAGAGATGTTGTGAAAATATCGAGCAGTGTCAGTGTATTTATACAGAGTTGTACGTCTCATGATCGTTTACACGTCACCATAGGGTTGTGACCGTTAACCAAAGTTAATTGACTTTTTCAAGGCCGGGAGGCTGATCAAAGAGTCTGTATCCCCCTCAACAGGTAACCAACACTTTATGGCCTGAGGTAGCTGACCAGTGTCCAATGATATCGCTATTTTAAATCTTTAGTAATGAGTTTATGATCCCACCACCGTGTGCCGTGGTCTGTATCCCCCTCAACAGGTAACCAACACTTTATAGCCTGAGGTAGCTGACCAGTGTCCAACGATATCGCTATTTTAAAGCTTTAGTAATGATTTTATGATCCCACCGGTTAGGGACAGGTAACCAACGTTTTATACCCTGAGGCAGCTGACCAGTGTCCAACGATATCGCTATTTTAAATCTTTAGTAATGATTTTATGATCCCACCCCTGTGTGCCATGGTCTTTATCAACCGCAACAGGTAACCAACACTTTATGACCTGAGCCAGCTGACCAGCGGCCAACGAAATCGCTATTTTAAATCTCTGTAATGATTTTATGATCCCACCCTTGTGTGCCGCGGTCTGTATCGCCCTCAACAGGTAACCAACACTTTATGGCCTGAGCCAGCTGACCAACGACCAACGATATCGCTATTTTAAATCTTTAGTAATGGTTTTATGATCCCACCCCCCACCCCACCCCGTGTGCCATGGTCTGTATCGCCCTCAACAGGTAACCAACACTTTATGGTCTGAGGGTTCTCACCGGTGTCCAGGGAAAGTCAACTGGATCAACAAGGAAAATTATTTACTAGATAACTAAAACATTATGCCATAAGGCTGGTGACCAACGGCCAACGGTATAGCTATTTTAAATCTTTGGTAATGACTTTATGATCCCACTACCGTGTGCGAGTGCCCAGTTTTAAGAATCTGATGGGTATTTTGTGAGCTGGCGTGGCACGTAGATAACTATAAAATGTGGGTGGTTTGAAACTTAAACTTATTGCCTTCTCTACACACAAACACTGGAGCAACGTATTTCTGTTATAATACTAAAGATTGTTGCTGCATTACAAGTGAGTTTTGCTCTCTAGTCATAAGACATATATACGTCACAGTAACTATAACCGTTTATAAAAGCAGGACAACAAACTCTTTGTATATTTTATTGTGATATTTTTTATTATCATTAATAGGACAAACAATATTTACTCTATAAGACGCGCCGTTTTCTTTTTGGTTGACGTGGATTCGCCGAAGTTTTCTTTCTTGCTAAAGTTGAGCTTGTGGTTGTATCCCTCGGTGAATCAGCTGGTGTTGTTGGTATGTCACACGTTTGTGTGGGTGTATCCGACGTTTGTGATGCCGTTTCTGTGGTTGTTGAGGCTGTTAATGTTTGTAATAATTGTAGTCGATCGAACGCTGCTAGAATCTCGTTTTGCAGACCGATTAATTGTTCAAAGCCACGTCTACTCATTGAGATGCCATCCTGAGCAGGAAATCTCAAATCTTGCTCACCGTAATAACGCCTCAGATGTAATATCGGTGTATCCATGTATAGCGATACAGAGGCTAACTTTAAACCGGTGCGACGTTGATCACCAACAACTTTATTATCAGGACGCGAAACAAACAACCATTGGTCGTTGGGATTGGTCATGGTTCTCAAGTAACGATGTGTGTTTTGTTGTGCACCCTTGCAGAAATGAAAGCGTTTATATAGTCATGGGTGCGGTAGGTGTGTTTATGTATAGATCCATTGGTGTGTTAGGCGAATAATAATTCTATCATTGATGTGTTGTTTTCGGCCGCTTGTTTGAAACGGTAGAAGAACACGGCTCAAACTACCACCACGCGCTTTGATCATAATGAAATATATCGCATATAGTCCACATGTGTCACTACGTATATCTTGTAAAACACGGGAATTGTAAAGAAAAGGTCTGTTTGAGTTATTTTCAATAAAATATACAATTTCAGAATTCAAGGGACCGAAACCAAAACTGTCAAAATATGTAAATTCTCCAACACCATTATAATACAAACCTACCCAATGCGAGCCGGGTAGGGTAATCGGATCAGTATTGATGATAAATGCCGCGGGC
>MUZC01001839.1:11574-34612 GCA_002072015.1 Radix auricularia | reverse complement strand
CCCCCTCCACTCCTACCATAGCTGATCGTTCATTTATCATAACCTCCCCCCTCCACTCCTACCATAGCTGATCGTTCATTTATCATAACCTCCCCCCTCCACTCCTACCATAGAATGATCGTTCTACCATAGCTGATCGTTCATTTATCATAACCTTCTCCCTCCACTCCTACCATAGCTGATCGTTCATTTATCATAACCTCCCCCCTCCTCTCCTACCATAGCTGATCGTACATTTATCATAACCTCCTCCTCCACTCCTACCATAGCTGATCGTTCATTTATCATAACCTCCTCCTCCACTCCTACCATAGCTGATCGTTCATTTATCATAACCTTCTCCCTCCACTCCTACCATAGCTGATCGTTCATTTATCATAACCTCCTAAGCAGAAAAATTTAATTGACGTTATCAGCGAGAACAACACATTTATCTCATCTGGTGTGAGCTTCACGCGTTCTTAATAAAGTTTATTCTCATATTTAACGTATAGCTACGGTACCTCGCCCTGTCCAATGTTGCTAGTGTACCTCGCCCCGTCCAATGTTGCTAGTGTACCTCGCCCCTTACAATGTTGCTATTGTACCTCGCCTGGTCCAATGTTGCTATTGTACCTCGCCTGGTCCAATGTTGCTAGTGTACCTCGCCCCGTCCAATGTTGCTAGTGCACCTCGCCCCGTCCAATGTTGCTAGTATACCTCGCCCCGTCCAATGTTACTAGTGCACCTCGCCCCGTCCAATGTTGCTAGTGCACCTCGCCCCGTCCAATGTTGCTAGTGCACCTCGCCCCGTCCAATGTTGATAGTGCAACTCGCCCCGTCCAATGTTGCTAGTGTACCTCACCCCTTACAATATTGCTAGTGTACCGTCCAATGTTGCTAGTGTACCTCACCCCTTACAATGTTGCTAGTGTACATCGCCTGGTCCAATGTTGCTAGTGTACATCGCCGGTCCAATGTTGCTAGTGCACCTCGCCCCGTCCAATGTTGCTAGTGCACCTCGCCCCGTCCAATGTTGCTAGTGCACCTCGCCCCGTCCAATGTTGCTAGTGCACCTCGCCCTGTCCAATGTTGCTAGTGCACCTCGCCCCGTCCAATGTTGCTAGTGCACCTCGCCCTGTCCAATGTTGCTAGTTTACCTCGCCCCGTCCAATGTTGCTAGTGTACCTCGCCCCGTCCAATGTTGCTAGTTTACCTCACCCTGTCCAATGTTGCTACTGTACCTCGCCCCGTCCAATGTTGCTAGTGTACCTCGCCCCGTCCAATATTGCTACTGTACCTCGCCCCGTCCAATGTTGCTAGTGTACCTCGCCCCGTCCAATGTTGCTACTGTACCTCACCCGTTCCAATGTGGACATATTACTTATAAAGCTCTGCACGACTATTTTCTTCTGTTTCTTATTTATAGATTTCTAGACATAACACATCATGTATAATTTAAAAATTACAATCAAACTGTTATCAATTGTGTTTTCTGTGTTTGTTAACGAAAGTACTTTGGTGACACGGACATCGTTCATTAGCTTCATTTACAGCTGACTTATAATTATTTTATGTAACACTTAAGTATTTACTTTTGTAGACAACAAAGAGAAGTTGGAACATACGATATATATCAAAATAAATAAGTAATTTTTTAAAGTAATTTTGGCATATATCACCGGAATGAGCTTATTGAAATTGGACTTAGGCCTTATCCGTGATAGGTTTCTACTAACTTATCATTGACATTATATCCCTTTTTATAGGGATCGAAATCAAGGGCAATAGCACTTGAATAAAATAGACTGGTTTTCAAGTTCAGATTTTGTCATGAAAGAAGAACGTTGCATAAACAGTTAGGAAAGCCTATCTGTTACAGTATATATACAAATTGTATAGTTGCCATACATTTTTGATAGAATTCATTTTTAAAACTAATTTGTCATTCGAATGTTATATTTCTATACATTTTTTAACGTTAGATCCTTACACAAAACTATGTACCACAAATCTTTAATATTAGTTGTCATAAAATATAATAAAAAATAAATAAATTTACAATTTCTTTCAGAGCAAACTTTCTAATCAATGTATCATCTAAACTGATTTTTATTTTAAAAAATGTAAGTTTTATCGTAAATAAAACATTAGCGGTGCTTTGTGGTGCATTACTAACAGGGAAAACTATTTCCATTTTCTTTTTAACAACATAAAATAATGTGACAAGTATCTTAAGTTTCTAGATATTAGAATCTATATGTAAATATGTATTAAAAATCAGAATACAAACAATATATATATAATTTAAACTACAGAATCTAAGATCCCAGAATTTAACGATTACTAAATGGTAATAAATGATTAAAAACAATAAATTAATCTCATTTTTTAAAATCAAAATGAATTATTTTTTTCCCCATTATGCACTTACGAGATGAATATTCATTTAAAAATGACGTCATTACGTTTGTGATTTTTAACTATTTTGTAAATAACTATAAATAGATGCGACGCGCGGCGAATCAAACGGCGCAGATTTCCTCATAGACATTGCAAAGAAATGGTTTTTGAAGTGAGAACGGACACAAAATACACCACTAAGAAATCAGAGCAGCGTGAATTAACATCAGGGGGGAGGGTTAAGAATCGCTGTATCTGCATCACTCTAGCTTGTCAACAATAAACTGTATCAAGTTACTTGTGACGTTGAACATATTTGGGAATATATGATTTTTTTTTCATGCTAACATAACACATTCTTGGAATGGTCTATTTAAAACATGTTATCAATCACGTGATCTGTGACGTAGAACACAACGGTACGTGTAAACACAACAATACGATAAACTGATGCTCTGAAGATTATGCTATAGAGCCAACAAGAGTCTGGAAACATCTGTTTTTATGATTCAAGATTCTGATCGCTTGTAAGTATTACAATCAATGTTTACATTAAGCGTTATATTTATTTTTTATAAAAATTATTAGATATGTTGAACTCTATTTTATAGATGACAAAATATGATATTAGATATTTAAATTTGTATATTCTTCATCATTTGTAGATTTGTAGTTATAAAACTAATCTCTCACAAAGAAAATCATTATAAATAAATCAATTAGGTTTGGTACGTATTAAGAATGATATCTCACTTGGCTTGGACGAACCCGTTTTAATGATATTTAAATTAATATATTCTCCATCATTTATAGTCATAAAACTAATCTCTCACAAAGAAAATCATTATAAATAAATCAATTAGGTTTGGTACGTACTAAGAATGATATCTCACTTGGCTTGGATGAACATCGTTTATAATGATATTTGAATATTTAAAAACAAAATGGCCGAGACGATAATTTTGGTAATTAAACTGTTAAGCTTTACACTAACAAATATATGATCGACACTATTGTTAGTAGATTTTTCATGTGTAACTTTCAACTCTTCCTTCTATAAGTGATGCTTAAATTCGCCTCCACTCTCTCCTGCCATAATGAAACGTTCATTTTGTGTTGCTTCCCAAAGAGAAAAAATATTAAAACAATACATTTATCTTACATGTCGTGTGCTCCTCAGTGTCTTAGAAACTTTGTTCTCAAGTTTAGCTCATAGCAAGTTCTACCTGGCCCAATACAATGGTAACTTGATACTTATAAAACTATATACGCTTCTTTTCCCCTTTTTCGTATTTATGAATCTCGGGATATAACACAGCATCTACTATTATAAAAATTAAACTCAAATAGGCATTAGTTGTGTTTTTCTTGTTCGCTTTTTAAGTCGACAAGTGTCGACACTGTGGATTCCACACCATGAATAAATTGACGGAATCAGCGAGAAAAAGATATTTATTCCTTACTTTTAATTAAGTTTAGTCTTAAATTTAATGTATTGTTGGTGTACCTCGCCACGTCCAAGGTTTCTTTAGTTCTTATTAAGTTCTGTACAACTCTTTTCATCTTTTTGAGTCATTTATTTCTGTACAGAGGACGGCATCTCATTGTTTTTTAAACCAATCAAACGACCAATAGTTGAGCTTTTCTTGTTTGTTAATGAAATCATTTTAGTGACGTGTGCGGTGTTTTTTTAAACCAATCAAACGACCAATAGGTTTGCTTTTCTTGTTTGTTAATGAAATCATTTTAGTGACTTGTGCGGTGTTTTTTTAAACCAATCAAACGACCAATATGTTTGCTTTTCTTGTTTGTTAATGAAATCATTTTAGTGACGTGTGCGGTGTTTAGTTGCGTCATTTCAAGCTGACAGTTAAACATTTTCTACAAGATATTAAATATTTATGATTGTAGCTAACAAAGACTCGTTTATTATAAAATCTGTATCAAAAATAAATTAGTATTATTCTATAAACTTGTGAAATACGTTTGTAGGAATTGAACGCAGTCTTCATCAGAGTTTGTAGAATCTTACATTTCATTGACATTGTATCCCTTTACAGGGGATCGAGATCGAGTGACTTATCACTTGAATGAAATAGATTTTTCTCTATTTCAAATAAAAAATGAGCTAATACGCGTTCCTCAAGCGGTAAAGTAATTTTAAGCATACATGTTAATATATATATATAGATATTGGATGATTTGTCTTAAATTCGTAATGAATACTATTTATAAAAAATTTCTGTTGGAATTTTATTGTTTAATAAATTTTCATGTTACGTTCATACAAAGAACTAAAAAACCCCAACAAAGTTCATTAAAATTAAGAGTTCTGAAAATTTATTAAAATGATGCTTTTATTTAAAATGATTCTTATTATAAATCGTCTAAAGTCAGCTGTGTAAAGAAAAATTCAATTTCCTATTAATTTCAAAAGCACTGGTGCTTGGTGGTGCGACGCTGGCGTAAAAAAACAACTTCCCTTACCAACATTTAATATCAAAGAAAGTAAATCGAAATAAACCTGCACAGCGTAAAACTGTTTTTAAAATATATGTCGTTCTTTTTAAAAAAAAATCAGCTTAGCCGTCAAAGACCCAGTGGGTCACCCATGACCCAACATTTTTGAAAATTAAAAAAAATCATGTTAAGCCTGGTACCTATTGGAATTCAGGACGTGTTAGCGCATTTTCGTATTATGTATCAGTAAGTATGTTAGATATCAGCATTATGTAGTTATCAGTAATTGTGTTTAGATTTTAGACATATTTTTATGAATTTTCTTGTGTAATGAATATACCTGACCTTTTTTTATTTAAAAGTCATTTCTTTACATTTAAAAAAAAAATTATTTTCTCTTTAATCCAACTACAAGTCACCACAAATGATGACGTAAAACTCTCTAAACTTTTACACATATTCTAATGACGCCAACTAAAAAAAAACAACTAATTATTTTGCACCTTTTCGCAACACTCTTCAATGCGTTATGAATTGTGTATTCGACTTCCGGCAATGGCGGCCGTTCCCTGCACTAGTGTTACCTCTCGATTCGAAATATTTTTTGGTAGTTTTAACGGGGTTTTTAGACGGATCGAGTAACTGAGTGTTGATGCACAAATGGCAGGTAAGGACATACAAAAAACATATATACATCATTGGTCTAGGACTTATGGATGCTGAGATCAAGGGTGATGACAGACGGACGGACGAACAAAACGGGTGCAATAGCGATTTCGACATCTCGAAAATGCGCTAAAAATAATTGTAGCATTTTCTTTTGATTTTTATACTTCTAAAGCTCAAATATGTTAAACCTCAAATATGAGTGCAAAGAAATAATAATTTTCACACTAATATTGCATAATTTTTGTTTATAAATTAGATGGGTCACCGGCGACCCACTGGGCGTTTGTGGTATACATTTTTATAGTTGTTGCCCTTGGTTACCGTTTGTTTATATGCCTTTATTTGTTGCACTATAAATAGTCTTATGGTGTCTTACTCATATTTTTAGTTATATTATTATTTACTGTTTTTGGTTTAAAAAGAATAAATTGTTTTGTGCATATTTCATTATAATTATAAATGATCCTTTGCATTACTAATATTCCGTATGTAAAAAATAATGTTACTACAATAGAAATAGCAATAACAAAAAATGGGGTTTTAGGAATAAACTGTAACTGTAACTAAGGCTAAAAATGTGTTATACTTTATAATACAAACAGAATTATTTTTCTATTTTTCAGAAAGCCTTTTTCATCAAAGGTATACCATACAAGACTTGAGATAAATTTTATTTTCAAGCTATAAATCAAGATAAAAATGATTCGGAGAATAACGACATTTCAACGCATGATAAATATGAAGACCACAGCCCAAATAATAGTTGAGGCAATTGATGTGGTACAGAAGAATGTTATAGTATTATATAACATTGAACCACTCATCTCTAATTCCTCTAAATCTAACAGAGGGAAGACTAGTAAGGATCTATGACTAATAAGCCACTCACGAATTATTTCTGAATAATATAAATGCCTACAAGGACATGAAATGTGAGAGAAGATCTGTTCTATCCCTTACTGTCTGCCCAGTAAATTAAAAGAAACTCCAACCACAACTTTGCCAGAATTTGAGATAGATGGTTACTCTCAATAGCGAGTGATGATCTTCAGCGATGCAAATTGTGCAACCAAAAAATTAAAAAAACCTATTGTAAAAATGAAATTTTTAGCTTTGTTTCAATCAACAGAGAAACTATTTGAGGTTTATATACCTGAAATTGTGTATACTAATTTGAATAAAATATATTTTATTACTAAATGTTTTATTTTTTTATTGTGAATTAATTGAGAGAAATCTCTACCCTTAAAGCCCAGTGGGTCACCCGTGGAACAAATTGGAAAAGTCACATGAAAAAAAAATTGAACACGGATATCAATTTCTATACCCAAAGTATGTATGCACACCAAAGGAAATAATTTTCTGAGCACTAGAACATGGTCTGGGTTTTTGAGGGCTAATTGAACGCACCAATGTGATGGGTTTATTTTTAGAGCGGTAAAAGTGAGTTTATGAATCAACTATGAGGAAATATACAACATAAAATAATTGTAAATCGATACTTTATGCTCTCTCTGAAATCACCTTTAAAATCCAACAATTTTCTCACACATTTGACAATATCAATGTCATAACTTGGGCTGGGCCGTGGGGCGTATTTCCTGAGTGCAAAAAATTGACGTCCGTCATGATCTTCTAAAGTAGATATAATAATAATAATAATAATAATAATTAATATATATAATAGCCCAGTGGTGTGGGTTTGTAACGAAACGCTACAGAAGCGATGTACGACAGTCTACAGCAGTTAGTTTAGTTGAAAAATCGTGTTTTGATGAGCGCTGTAAAAATATTTAATAGGATGACGTCATTGTTTGGTGTGCATCGGTGCGCAAAATACAACCCCTATTATTATTAAATACTTTGCGTACATTTCATAAAGTTTAATAATTCGTATTTATCAAAAAAGGACAAGTTAGTTGGTCTTTAAAAAAAAGGTTGGCGCCGTAGGCGCCCAAAAAACGGGGGCGCCGCAGGCGCCACGGCGCCTGGCACAATCTAGTAATAATAATAATAAAATGATGATTTATATAGCGCTGTATCCCAGCAAGGAGCCAGGCTCACAGCGCTTTACATGGAAACAAAAATACATATATAAATAAAAAGAAACATTCATAGCATATTAACTACATAAATAACAATATGGTATACTCAATACATCAGCTACGCGAATCAATTACAGAAATGTGGTTTTATTATTTTTGAAAATAAATTTTAAAAAGATGTGTCTTAAGTGCAGTCTTAAATGACTTAGCAGTTGAAATGCTACGGATGTGTAATGGAAGAGAATTCCATTGTTTGGCTGCACAAAAGGAGAATGACCTTTCGACAAATGTTTTAGTTCTTATCTTAGGAACACAGAGAAAGCGTGTATCCGCAGAAGAGCGTAGCTGACGACTTGGTAAGTAGACTGACAAAAGTTCAGTAAGATATGAAGGGCATGAGTCAGAAAAGAAGTTGTGACACAGAACGGCCAGTTTGTAATCAATTCGGGCTTGTATAGGTAGCCAATGAAGAGAGTAAAGTAGCGGAGTAACATGGTCATGTTTTTTTGCCCTTAGAACTAATCTTGCAGCTGAATTTTGAACTCTCTGTAGTTTTTCAATGCATTGTTTTGGCGCACCTGACAGAAGAGAATTGCAGTAATCCATACGAGCTAGAACAAGAGAACAGACTAGAGTTTTTGTTGCACTGTCTGATAAGTAATGACGGATTGAACTGATCTAACGAATTAGTCAACAAGCCATGATCTTCTAGAGTAGATGTGATTGCTATCAGTCAACAAGACACAAATTAGGGGCTATCATTATCACATCGCTAGTTTTACTGTTTTACGATCACCATAAAAATTGTATTATGATAACAATGACAACCGTATTATGATCACCATGACAACATCGCGCATGTCTTTAAACAAATCTTTTAAACTGTGATTGATTTCACTGATAAACGTTATGTTGTTGAGACATACCGTCTATTGTATCAAATGAAAAAATGGAGTTTGGCGCGTTTACACATTTTATTTAGTTTATTGGCAATATAAAACAAGAATTATTGATGACGTCATCTCATCAAAAATACCAGATATTGACATTGATCAAAGTTTTTCAGAAGTTGTTATAAAAACATGATATATTGTTAAACATTGACATTGATCAAAGTTTAACAGAAGTTGTTACAACAAACATGATATATTGTTAAACATTGACATTGATCAATGTTTAACAGAAGTTGTTACAACAAACAAGATATATTGTTAAACATTGACATTGATCAAAGTTTAACAGAAGTTGTTACAACAAACAAGATATATTGTTAAACATTGACAATGATCAAAGTTTATTAGAAGTTGTTACAACAACATGATATATTGTTTAACATTTACAATGATCACAGTTTATTAGACGTTGTTAAAACATGCATGATATATTGTTAAGATGTGTATTTTATTGTAATTCACCGAGTACGCACGGTGGAAAATGTACAAAATTCCACTCTATAAACTTACAAACCGAGAATATTGCTTACAATAACTTTTCCAATAACAGTCGACGATCTATTTGAGTTTACTTGAAAATTGATTCTTCTAAAATCTTCGTTCTAATGACACTGAAATCAATAATCGCTTATTTGTGATGTTGTTACATTTACTCTCAAAAACGTTCAAAGTTTACATAAATATCTAGTATTGCAATGTTGTTAATTATATCAAATACATTTACATTTATGTCATGAAATAAGATTCATGTAGATCTAAGTTGTTTGGAGTGTGAAATTGATTTGGCTGAATCGATAAACTTGAACTAGATAGATGGGGTCAATACATTGAACTATATAGATGGGGTCATTACATTGAACTTTATAGATGGGGTCACTACATTGAACTATATACATAGATGGGGTCACCACATTGAACTATATAAATGGGGTCAATACATTGAACTATATAGATGGGGTCACTACACTGAACTATATACATGGGGTCACCACATTGAACTATATAGGTGGGGTCACTACTTTTGAACTATATAGATGGGGTCACTACATTAGCAGCAATAAAACTATTTTGCGCATTTTCTCATTACCATTTAGGAACAGATTTTAAAAAATTTTCTTTTAACAGTGCATCTTGGAAATTGACAGTCCGTATATTTTAAAACGGAAAATATATGTCCATAAATAAATTTACTACCACAAAACAATGTCACCAGTGATCAACTCATGGTGAACTGATGATTTGTTTACAAACATTTTCACTACCACAAAACAATGTCACCTGTGATCACCTCATGGTGAACGGATGATTTGTTTACAAACATTTTCACTACCCCAAAACAATGTCACCTGTGATCAACTCATTGTGAACTGATAATTTGTTTACAAACATTTTCACTACCCCAAAACAATGTAACCTGTGATCAACTCATTGTGAACTGATGATTTGTTTACAAACATTTTCACTACCATTAAACAATGTCACCTGTGATCAACTCATTCTGAAAGGATGATTTGTTTACAAACATTTTCACTACCACAAAACAACGTCACCTGTGATCAACTCATGGTGTACGGATGATTTGTTTACAAACATATTCACTGCCACAAAAAAATGTCACCTGTGATCAACTCATGGTGAACGTATAATTTGTTTATAAACATTTTCACTACCACAAACAACGTCACCTGTGATCAACTCATGGTGAACGGATGATTTGTTTACAAGGATGTTATCTTACAAGGAAGTACCAAATACAACAAATACAAAGGTCAGCCAAAAACGTTCCAACATTGTCCACAGGTCAAACCAGTTGAAGGTCATCCGTTACTAATTATTAGATAAAATATTGAGCCACAGTTTTTATGCGAATACTTATATTTCTGTACTAATTTATACGAGGCTGATAAACATGTTTTCGTATATGTTAATGTTGATATGTTTATTTCTCGTTGTAACTCTATTTTGTTTTAAATATGCCTAAACATATGCAACCATAATAGGTAGTAAACTGTGTACACTTATAACTAAGTAAATAAGACAGTCTTTTGACATAAGACAGGTCATTTAACACAAGAAAGGTCATTTAACATAAGACATGCCATTTAACATAAGAGAAATCATGTAATATAAGACAACCCATTTAACATAACACACGTAATTTAACATAAGACAAGCCATTTAACATAAGACAGGTCATTTAACATATGAAATGTCATTTAACATAAGACATGTCATTTAACATAAGACATGTCATTGGACATAAAACAGGTCATTAAACATAAGAAGGGTCATTTAACCTAAAACATTTCATATAATATAAGTCAGGTCCTATAACATAAGACAGGTCATTTATCATAAAACTGGTCATGTAATATAAGTCAGGTCATTGAACTTAAGACAGGTATTTTAAAATGAGACCGGTAATTGAACATTAGATAGGTCATTTAACATAAGCCAGGTATTTTTAATATAAGACAGGTCTAGTAATATAAGACGGATCATTTAATATAAAACATGTCATTTAACATAAGACAGGTATTTTAATATAAGACTTGTCATTGACCATTAGACCTGTCATTTACCATAAGACAGGTCATTCACCATAAGACAGGTCATTTACCATAAGACAGGTCATTTATCATAAAGTAGGTCAATGAACATAAGACAGGTCATTTAACACAAGACAGGTCATTTAACATAAGACAGGTCATTTAACATAAGACAGGTCATTTAACATAAGACAGGTCATTTAACATAAGACAGGTCATGTACCATAAGACAGGTAATTTAGCATAAGACTGATCATGTAATATAAGACAGATCATTTACATCCTAACAGACAGAGAACATTAACAGACATTGAGAGAGAACTCTAATAGACAGGAACTAGTAACAGTCAGAGAACATTAACAGACATAGAGAGAGAACTCTAATAGACGGGCAATCCTAACAGACAGACAAAATTAACAGACATAGAGAGAGAACTCTAATAGACGGGCAATCCTAACAGACAGACAACATTAACAGACATAGAGAGAGAACTCTAATAGACGGGCAATCCTAACAGACAGACAAAATTAACAGACATAGAGAGAGAACTCTAATAGACAGGCAATCCTAACTGACAGACAACATAAACAGACATAGAGAGAGAACTCTAATAGACGAGCAATCCTAACAGACAGACAACATTAACAGACATAATGTCAGAGATGTCCGAGTTCTGGTGTTGTCTGTATGTAAAAGTTACCCGTTTGTTCTGTATGTCAAAGTTGCCCGTTTGTGTTGTCTGGCTGTCTCAACAAATAGTCTGATTGCTAGGAACAATTTATAAATTAACACCCTTTCTATTTACATATTTGACGCACAATTAAATTATACTGTCCATGAATGCCGCACTAAGAGGCACCGCTAGCGTACATCCAAAAAATGCGAATGTAGCAGTTAACTTCAGCAAGATTAACCGGTAGAGTAGGGCAATTAATTTTTTTCTTTATTTGGTAAAATTACAAAGTTCAAGTCCATGTGACATTATTTTTTAAATTTGTATTATGTACAGATTTTATTATGAGTATTTAACCATATTTTATTGAAATATTCAATTTGTAATCAAATTATATTTTCATATTTTTAGTTATGTAAAACTTAAAAAAAAACTAAAAGTTCAAAACTGTTAGTGTAATCTATTTTTATGAGTTATTATAGTTGCAGCGGCTCAACCATTCCACCTACGATTTTCATTCTTGTGGCATGCCACATGACCTCGAACCCTGTAACAAGGGATACAACTTAATGAACATCTTGGATTGTATTTAACATAGAATAGACTGAGATTAATACAATATCCTGTCTCTATTGTAGTGCTTACAACTCTAAGCGTTTCAATCTAGATCAAGTCTTTCTTTAAATATAACAATTATATAGGTTTTTCTTTTAAAATATGTAATTAAAGTTGTTGAAGTACAAATATTATTAAATATATGCAATTAATATCCTTAATAAATTCGATAATTAAGACAATAAAGTCAAGCATCACGTTGCAACGGTTGTTTTTTTCAGCCATACTAATATATCTATAACTCTTTCATCTTATATACTAATATATCTATAGGTCTGTCATGTTACATACTAATATATCTATAGCTTTGTTATGTTACATACTAATATATATATATAGCTCTGTCATGTTATATAATAATATATCTATAGCTCTGTAATGTTACATACTAATATATTTATAGCTCTGTAATGTTACATACTAATATATCTATAGCTCTGTAATGTTACATACTAATATATTTATTGCTCTGTAATGTTACATGCTAATATATCTATAGCTTTGTTATGTTACATACTAATATATCTATAGCTCTGTCATGTTATATAATAATATATCTATAGCTCTGTAATGTTACATACTAATATATTTATAGCTCTGTAATGTTACATACTAATATATTTATAGCTCTATCCACTGAATTCGAACGGTGGTGCTACTGTGGTGCTATCTATCTAAAGAAATCTGGTACACGATTAAACAGCTTGAATGAGTCACAATATTCAATTTTATTAGACTTAATGAAAAAACTCACCAGGAGTACCATTTTGTTCCGCCTTGATTGAGAAAATATTCTCTCAAGTATATATATGGACATGGCATAGACTAAAGATAATCTAATACAACTCTAATATAGACATAGTTATAAAAATATTCTCTCAAGTATACATGAACATGGTATAGACCAAAGATAATCTAATACAACTCTCAGACAAATATAGTTATCAAAATATTCTCTCAAGTATATATATGGACATGGTATAGACTAAAGATAATCTAATACAACTCTTAGACAAACATAGTTATACAAATATTCTCTCAAGTATATATATGGACATTGTATAGACTAAAGATAATCTAATACAACTCTCAGACAAATATAGTTTTAAAATATTCTCTCAAGTATATATATGGACATTGTACAGACTAATGATAATCAAATACAACTCTCAGAGAAATATAGTTCTAAAAATATTCTCTCAAGTATACCTAAACGTGTTATAGAATAACGATAATGTAAAGCAACTCTCTGATAGACATAGATAATAAAAGATCAATTTTCCTATGCCTATGCCGTTAGCAAGAAAAAAATAATAAATTCCGTTTCTTTCCGTCCGGAATTCGGATGTTGAAAGAGTTGCCTGATGACACAAGGATAACAAACACTCTATTGACACTTAACGAGGATAAAAACACATTATTAACACTTAACGAGGATAACAAACACTCTATTAATACTTAACGAGGATAACAAACACTCTATTAACACTTAACGAGGATAACAAACACTCTATTAACACATAACGAGGATAACAAACACTCTATTGACACTTAACGAAGATAACAAACACTGTATTAACACTTAACGAGGATAACAAACACTCTATTAACACTTAAGATCAGTTAAAATGTATTACGAGACATCAACAATAGACAGAGTTATGACTCAATAAACTTCTGATTAAAATGGGAACTTCTTTGATGGATCACGTAAGAATATTTCCCAGAATGCTGATAAGATTGGCATTTTTAAGGAAGATGACCTTAGTGATAAATACAGGCAGATGTAAGTAATATTTAAAAATACTATAAATTAGGGTCCGTTCTAGGGGAGAGCGAGGGGGTCAAACTTTTGTGAGATGTGTGACAAAGAGGAGGGGATGATTCAGAACTGTGACGTCATGTAAAAAACGTGAACATTTATATGAAAGCTCTGCTTAAATATTTGATTGTTTACAGTTAGGTTAATGACGTTTTAAATGTCTTCGAACGTGTAGCTAACAGTATACTTCAATATTTGATTGTTTACAGTTAGGTTAAAACAGACATGAAGAATGTTTCAGTTAGGTGAGATTTGATACTATTCATTTACCCTCTGATCCAGCATACTGTCAGCGGCAGACATAAAGAATGTTTCAGTTATGTGAGTATTGATACTATTCATTTACCCTGTGATCCAGCTTACTGTCAGTGGCAGACATGAAGAATGTTTCAGTTAGGTGAGTACTGATACTATTCATTTACCCTCTGATCCAGCATACTGTCAGACATAAAGAATGTTTCAGTTAGGTGAGTACTGATACTATTCATTTACCCTCTGATCCAGCTTACTGTCAGCGGCAGACATAAAGAATGCCAACGCCGTGTAAGAAAATATATGGCCCATTTGTTATATTGTATTATTACCAAGAACTATTATCTAGTGCTATTTTAACAACTATCTGCTCCCTGTGTCATCTAAAGAGTTTCTTAACTGAATCTTTTACTTGCTAAATAAAATCAAAGTTTAAAAGTAATACAACCATTTTATCAATAAACCCTCACATGACCAGATGGTCAGTACGAATGTTACCGGACAGTTATGTTAACGACGACGCTCAGCAGTTTAACAGTTTAACACAACATTGAGAACAACACATTCATCCATTCTGGTGTGAGTTTTGTAAAAAAAAATTAATAGGTTTATACTCAACTTTTATTATTGCTAGTGTACCTCTCCTAATCCAATGTTCACTTAGTTTAATAGGTTGATACTCAACTTTTATTAATGCTAGTGTACCTCTCCTAATCCTATGTTCACTTAGTTTAATAAGTCTCTGTACGACTCTGTTCCTCTTGTTCTAAATTATCCGTTGACATGGGCCTTGAACTTTTTGTTTTGTTTCGTTTAATTTTTATTTAATAAAATTGACATCATTTTGAAAATAAATTTTTGTGTTACGAAAACATTTTAACGACAATTTTGTTATATAGTAAGTTTATAAGCTTTTCATCTAACATAAGAAATATCAACTCTTGTAGCCAACAAATACACGTTTATTAAACAATATATATCAAATATAATTTAGTAATTTTTAAGAAATATGCCATAAATCATTGGAATGACATTGTTGACAGTGGACTTAGGCTATATCTGTATTTCCTAACTGTTTATTGAGATTGTATCCCTATTAAAAGGGACCGAGGTCAAGTGAAATAACACTTGAATAAAATAGACCAATCTTTGTCAACACAGACTTGTAAATGCGGTAACTGTCAAGCAAACATATTTGATTAAAAACATATAAAAATTGTTTAGTTCATTGAAAGTTTTTATTAACAACACATTTATATCTAATTTTTCCTTTGAATGTTATGTTTTTGTTTGTCTTTTAATACTTCAGGTGTATTTAAATATTTACGTAACACATATTTTAAATATTAAAAGTAATGCATTTGTAAATTATAAATAAATAATCGTTTTTTCAAGATAAAACAAAAAAAAAATTAATTTTCCAAAGTGAGCTTGGTTAAAATATTTTTTTAAAAAATTTAGTCATAAATTGAACATTAGCGGTGCTAGGTGGTGCGCTATCAGGAAATAATCTCTTCCCATTCCTATTATTTTTTTCAAAAAAAGAATCATGCCATATTTATCTTTAGTTTCGAAATAATATATCTAAAAATTAACAACATATCACAAACCAAACAAATGTAATTTAAAGTACAAAAATTAAGACTGCAGATGTTAACGATTAATAACTAATAGCATTATTTATAAAATATATTGATGTTATTAGAAATTTTAATCAAAATACTTTTTTGTTGTTTGTTTCTTAATTATGATAATTATATGTAAATGACGTCATTACTTGTGTGGTAATTTAGCTGTATTTTTTTTTTTACACATATAATTATTGTCATTTAAATTTATATTAAAATATGTAATTATTATGACTGTTATCGATTAATTTAAATTTATTCTTAAACTTTTGAAAATTTAGCGAATAATTAATCGATAACTTTGATTAAAGCTGAAAATAAGATGTATGACGTCATTAAACTGAAATTTTCATAAAAAGCCCATTACTTAAATATTAAATAAAAAAATAATGAATTTTTTAGGATATATGTTTAAAAAAATTTAGTTCAAATGAATGTCAATGAATTTTTATATTGTTATTGTTGATTAATTAAAAAAAAAAACACCATTTTCTTTATATCATCCTCCTTATAAAAACTGCTTATTTTAAGGATTACGCTTGAAAAATCTTCTTCTTTTTAAAAAAAAATATAGATCTAATTAAACAATTTTAATAAATAAAATATTTTACCGATTAATCGAGATATTAATCGTTTATTTCGGCAGCCCTAATAATTATTAAAGCCTGTGACATTTTGTCGTACCATCATTGTAACGATTTAAACACGTTAAATATATAACAAAGGAATAAAGGCTTAATAATAATCATAGCCTTTACTTGTAAATTGTACTGTGATATTTAGATTAAGATTTTTTAAGATTTTGATTATTTTTGGTTTCACTCTATTTCCTAAGTGTCATTTCTTAGTCATTATTAAAATTATTGCCTCAAGCTTCACATGAGCTAATTTTGTTATACCTCAATATTCCATTGTATCTATTGTTGATATAAAACAAGAAACGCGTGAACAAGGATACAGTAATAATTATGTATTGCATATTGACGCTTGTGTTTTTATATCCGCGCCTGTAACTGAAAGTAGTCCTCATATACCTTTGTAATATTTGTGACATTAAGCCGGTTACTTGACAAGCTCTTCAAATATTGTACATACAACACACAAATGGACGAGTTGGTTCCCATGTTATATTGATGTAATATTTGTGACATTAAGCCTGTTACTTTACAAGCTCTTCAAATATTGTACATACAACACACAAATAAACGAGTTGGTTCCCATGTTATATTGCTGCAATATTTGGTTAAGAATTCATTCTTGGTATTTTGGCCGATCACAGCCACTGAAAATCTAACTACATTATGTAAAATGGCATTATACTTGAAATAATTATATATACATCAGACAAAAAGTAATGCTCTTTACTTATATCACAGACATGAGGTTATATATCTATTACCGGTAACAATAATTCAGAAAACATAACGTTTTCTTAATATATCAAATTGTAGAGCAAGAGATCATAAGTTTTGGAGCGAGTAAATTGAATATTTAAATAAAATCATGGAAATAATAACGGATAGGCGATGTAATAAATACAAGCTTTTTAATTTGTAAAATTATCTAACACCATGGAATACATATATTTCAAATGGGAAGTTTTATTAGAATAACATTAAAAATAGTGCCCACTGTGTAACCTTGCTTATACGTAAATATCAAATCTAATACTTGTTTTAAGAGAAAATATTTTTTGGTATAATCTCAGTGTCAGGTATCGTTGTCAAGGGTTCTTGTCCAAGGCTCACACACCAACAACTTTCGTACAATAAATGACACAAGTCCTTTTGCCAAAATGTACACAAGTTCAAGTAGTGGATTAAATGTATTTGTGTTACAAAGGACTTCTTTGTTTTAATGTACACAAGTTCAAGTATTGGATTAAATTTATTTGTGTTACAAAGAATTTCTTTGTTTTAATGTTCACAAGTTCAAGTATTGGATTAAATGTATTTGTGTTACAAAGAACTTCTTTGTTTTAATATACATAAGTTCAAGTATTGGATTAAATTTATTTGTGTTACAAAGAACTTCTTTGTTTTAATATACATAAGTTCAAGTATTGGATTAAATTTATTTGTGTTACAAAGAATTTCATTGTTTTAATGTTCACAAGTTCAAGTATTGGATTAAATGTATTTGTGTTACAAAGAACTTCTTTGTTTTAATGTACCAAAGTTCAAGTATTGGATTAAAGGTATTTGTGTCACAAAGAACTTCTTTGTTTTAATGTGAGCCGGAGTGTGCCAGTAATTAACCCCTAAAAATGAGCAAGCGGCAAAAGAGACAAATTAGTTACATGCTCTTAATAACTTCTAATGGGTTTCTTTAGTTAATGTTTTACTTGCTGAATAAAATAAAAGTTTAAAAGTAATACAGCAATTTTATGAAAAAGAATGTTTATGTCCAGAAGGTTACCATGTAAACAAATTCTTAGATGTCCAGATGGTCAGTACTAATGTAATCGAGCAGATATCTTATTGACGTCACAAAGTATTTTATGATAACCACAGAACACATTTTTAAAAATCTACTTATAGTGTAATTAATCCATTACAATTTATGATAAGGATTCCTACTCTCAACGAGCAAATTGTTTCAATGACACGCATTATTTTAACAACGAGAACAACACATTCATGAAATATGGTGTGAGCTTTGATTTTTATATGGATAATGTTGGAATCGCGTTTAATTGCCTTAACACATCAGCCTGAACACAACTTTCATTCAATCTGATGTGACTTTCTTAAATACGTTTATTCTAAAACTGAATTTCTTGCTAGTGTACCTCTCCCCGTCCAATGTTAGTTCTAATAACTCTCTGTACGACTCTTGAAATTCTTCCTAGTGTACCTCTACCCGTCCACTGTTCCCTTAGTTCTAATAACTCTCTGTACGACTCTTGAACTTCTTGCTAGTGTACCTCTCCCCGTCCACTGTTAGTTCTAATAACTCTCTGTACGACTCTTGAACTTCTTTCTAGTGTACCTCTCCCCGTCGACTGTTATTTCTAATAACTCTATGTACGACTCTTGAACTTCTTGCTAGTGTACCTCTCCCCGTCCAATGTTAGTTCTAATAACTCTATGTACGACTCTTGAACTTCTTCCTAGTGTACCTCTCCCCGTCCACTGTTAGTTCTAATAACTCTATGTACGACTCTTGAACTTCTTGCTAGTGTACCTCTCCCCATCCACTGTTAGTTCTAATAACTATCTGTACGACTCTTGAACTTCTTCCTAGTGTACCTCTCCCCGTCCACTGTTAGTTCTAATAACTCTCTGTACGACTCTTGAACTTCTTGCTAGTGTACCTCTCCCCGTCCACTGTTAGGTCTAATAACTCTCTAAATGACTCTTGAACTTCTTGCTAGTTTACCTCTCCCCGTCCACTGTTAGTTCTAATAACTCTCTAAATGACTCTTGAACTTCTTGCTAGTGTACCTCTCCCCGTCCACTGTTAGTTCTAATAACTCTATGTATGACTCTTGAACTTCTTGCTAGTGTACCTCTCCCCGTCCACTGTTCCCTTAGGTCTAATAACTCTCTGTACGACTCTTGAACTTCTTGCTAGTGTACCTCTCCCCGTCCACTGTTAGTTCTAAAAACTATATGTACTACTCTTGAACTTCTTGCTAGTGTATCTCTCTCCGTCCACTGTTAGTTCTAATAACTCTCTGAACGACTCTTGAACTTCTTGCTAGTGTACCTCTCCCCGTCCACTGTTAGTTCAAATAACTGTCTGAACGACTCTTGAACTTCTTGCTAGTGTACCTCTCCCCGTCCACTGTTAGTTCTAATAACTGTCTGAACTACTCTTGAACTTCTTGCTAGTGTACCTCTCCCCGTCAACTGTTAGTTCTAATAACTCTATGTACGACTCTTGAACTTCTTGCTAGTGTACCTCTCCCCGTCCACTGTAAGTTCCAATAACTGTCTGAACGACTCTTGAACTTCTTGCTAGTGTACCTCTCCCCGTCCACTGTTAGTTCTAATATCTGTCTGAACGACTCTTGAACATCTTGCTAGTGTACCTCTCCCCGTCCACTGTTAGTTCTAATAACTCTCTGTACGACTCTTGAACTTTTTGCTAGTGTACCTCTCCCCGTCTACTGTTAGTTCTAATAACTCTCTGTACGACGCTTTTCTTTTTTGTCTGATTGACTTATCCATGTAAACAAATTCTTAGATGTCCAGATGGTCAGTACTAATGTAATCGAGCAGATATCTTATTGACGTCACAAAGTATTTTATGATAACCACAGAAATAACTCGTCATCTTTTTTTGTGATTTAATCAAATTGTTATTATTTATTGTCTTTTATACATTTGTGTTTAAGAAAACATTTTAGCGACACGTGCGTTTTTTAAAGGCTATCTTTCAAGCAACCATTTAATCATCTTATTTAATATTAAGTATCTACTCTTGTATCAAACACAGGCAAGTTAATTATAAAATACTAGACGACCCGCGTCGTAGCATAGCCAATAATGATTTAGTGACGTATGAAGACTTACTGAAAAACACAGTTGTACAAATTGGTAGGGTTTGCTGTGTTGCGAAGTCATGCTACAAAAGAAAGTTGGAAATGAAAGGGCACAAACACACAATTTATTTAAAAATAAATAGGAATTTATTAGGAGGACCTACGACCTTCCACGTTAGGCGAATGTAACAACACTTACACTACAAAATACACGCTATTCTAGTTTTATGAAAAAAAACAAAGAAATTAAAACTCTGTTGAACGCATTGTTAGTCTCGATTATCCCCACCCTCTGCACTAGCTTTTCTTACCAGCCAATTGGTCTGTGGGGTTAGACAGCTTTGTGTCGGGCATAGTTGATCCATGCGGTGAACCATATATAAAGATATATATTTATTAACTATGACTTTGTATAATTTAAGAATTATGACATAAAGAATGGAATGGTCTTGTTGAAATCGGGCTTAGGCTTTATAGATGGTAGTATTCTGGAGAATATTTGTTGAGTTTGTATCCTTAATTATAGGGATCGAGATCAAGTGAAATAGCACTTGAATAAAATAGACTGGTTTCCTTTCGGAATATGTTATAGACATCAGTTGCGGCTGCTTTAAATAGTTAATCATATATGGCAACGTTTATATGCACATTTTATAGTTTTTCGTCAATTCGTTATAAATTACCATTTCAATCGAATTAGTATTTCGAATGCTATGCTTCTATTCTTTTGTATGTATATAGGCCGATATGAAATAATATGCAACAAAATTCCTTAATATTATGAGTTATAAAAATATAAAGTATAAATAAATTAACATTTTAAGGAAAACTTTCGTAACGATGCTAAGTTTGTTTAAAGAAACAACAACAACAACACTTTAAGTTTATTCGTAAATACCATCTTAGCGGAGCAATAAGGGAAGGGACTTATTTTATTTTTGACTGCCCCTATGTTATAATGAGAAAAGCAGTTGTAATTTTCTGTTATAAAATTAAAATGGTACCTCGAAGTTATAAAAGTAAGTTATTATATGAAAATGGTCACTCTTAGTTATAAAAGTAAGTTATAAAATGAAAACGGTCACTCTAAGTTATAATAGTAAGTTATAAAATGAAAACAGTCACAGTAAGTTATAATAGTAAGTTATAAAATGAAAACGGTCACTCTAAGTTAGAATATTAAGTTATAAAATGAAAACAGTCACTCTAAGAATAAAATAGATGAGACTCTGTGCATAAATAAAACAAATGAAGAAACGTATAAAGAAGTACATATAAATGACTAAGTGTTGTACATAAATAACGATTTTGTTGTTAAATCTGTAAGAATAACTGAAGAGTTGGCCTCAGATAACTGTTATACTATTTGTGACCTTAGGTTGGTTCACTCCCTTCTTCCCTCTGTTATATTATTTGTGACCTTAGGTCGGTTTACTCCCCTCTTCCCACTGTTATATTATTTGTGACCTTAGGTTGGTTCACTCCCTTCTTCCCTCTGTTATATTATTTGTGACCTTAGGTTGGTTCACTCCCCTCCTCCCACTGTTATATTATTTGTGACCTTAGTTTTGTTCACTTCCCCTCCTCCCACTGTTATATTATTTGTGACCTTAGGTTGGTTCATTCCCCTCCTCCCACTGTTATATTATTTGTGACCTTAGGTTGGTTCACTCCCCTCCTCCCACTGTTATATTACTTGTGACCTTAGGTTGGTTCACTCCCCTCCTCCCACTGTTATATTATTTGTGACCTTATATTGGTTCACTCCCCTCCTTCCACTGTTATATTATTTGTGATCTTAGGTTGGTTCACTCCCTTCTTCCCTCTGTTATATTATTTGTGACCTTAGGTTGGTTCACTCCACTCCTCCCACTGTTATAATATTTGTGACCTTAGGTTGGTTCACTCCCTTCCTCCCACTGTTATATTATTTGTGACCTTAGGTTGGTTCACTCCCCTCCTCCCACTGTTATATTATTTGTGACCTTATGTTTGTTCACTTCCCCTCCTCCCACTGTTATATTATTTGTGACCTTAGGTTGGTTCACTCCCCTCCTCCCACTGTTATATTATTTGTGACCTTAGGTTGGTTCACTCCCCTCCTCCCACTGTTATATTATTTGTTACCTTAGGTTGGTTCACTCCCCTCCTCCCACTTGTTATATTATTTGTTACCTTAGGTTGGTTCACTCTGTGATGAGATTTGTGCGGACTCTTAGACTCAGTAACCCCTGGCGACTGAACCACCCCGAGAGGAGGGGGGGGGGTAAACCAGCCATCGCAAAAGTTGACAGAAATGCGTGCATACTTTCCGCTACGGGGCTGAATAAAGGTAGTCCTAATACCATTGGTCATATTTTTGGACACAACCAATCGAGGATAAGGGAAATCACATGACCATCCAAAATATAAACCGTGCACAGACACCAATTCAGTCTTTTCCACTGCCCAGCCACGGGGTATTCTTCAGACAAGATCGGTCACCGTGTTATCGTGGGAA
>MUZC01001838.1:0-27214 GCA_002072015.1 Radix auricularia | reverse complement strand
ATAATCAGACGAAAATCAGCTGCAAATGTCAATTTACAGAGAAATCCGGCTAATCCGGATATCAGCCGAAAAATTATGTCAGCCAGCCGAAATTTTAAAATCCGGCTAATCCGGATATCAGCCGAAAAATTATGTCAGCCAGCCGAAATTTTAAAAAAAATTCGGCTGGCAGGTCTACCCCTCCCCCCCTAGGTGCGTGACATCATTTATGGACGGCCCCAAAGATAAGTGTGAGCGGTCGCTCGATAGTCGTAACTTGACGTGACGTATCTGTACACTGTAAAGTCGTAACTAAAACTACGGTAAACAGGCGATTAGTCCAAGCGTAAAGTAATTAGTTAGTAATTATAATAATAGTTATTTAATTAACATATATTTATTTTAATATTGATTCTTTTCCTTGTCCTTATACAAATTTATGCCTTAGTATTTATTAGTAATAAACTTACCTATAATTAAACTATGACTTTAATGGCAATGGCTATTGAGACGCTAACGTCTTAATAGCCCACAGGCTATTGAGACGCAAACAAAATAAGCCAATGAAAATTAAGTAGTCGTCCTTGACTGACACCACGCGCCAAGTGGGGTAAGAAAGGGGGTCATGCATTCGAGACGGTGTGTGAGAGGGTGTTTTAAATATGATGTCACATGTAAATGCTCAACTTTAGATAAAACTTCTACAAAAATATTCGATTGCCTTTAAATTACAGTAAATACATATTTAAATGTAACAGTAACAGTGTGTTTTCCATGTCGAAGTAGGGGCTGAGAAGGGTAACGAATTAGTGAGGATGTAAGACAAGGGGGTGGAGTTTAAGAAATCAAAATGCGCTACTTGAAATAAAAGCTCCACTTGATTAAATCATTACTCACTATTTATTTAGTCACATTGTCAATGGCTTCACACGTGTTAACGATATTTATTAGAGTGAAGACATACACTAAATACATATTACATAATTCTTTGACAAAAAATGTTAATTGCAAGTTGCAACATGGTAATTTATTTTTTTAAATTTATTTTATTGTTTTTTTTTTTTTTGGGGGGGGGGGCAATCAGAGCTTTACGATGTCATTGTGGAGAGGGAGGTGTAAGTTTTGTGACAATGGGGAAAGGGGGGGGGGAATCGCACGACGTCATTCATGGACGGCCAAAAAACGTTAAAATATTAAGATACGAGCAGTGAATTCGCAATCCCGTTATATATATATATATATAATGGCTGAGACACAGTTGGGCGAAAGAGAAACATAAATCAGACGGATATATTTTAGCAATGTGTGAACGTTTGGTCTGAATTTAAAAGTTCAGAATTTCGTTTGCATTAAAATATAAAACATTTATTGCATAGTATCAGTCATTGCTCACTCAGTCAGTTACAAATGCCGTTAGAGTCTGCGCAGATTACGTTACTAGCAGTGGCAGATTTAGCTATAGGGCAGGGGGGGGGGACATTATTGGTTAGCGGATCGAATCCTGGCAGTCTTTTTTTTTTCTATTCTGTTGTTGGTTTTTTTTTTTTTTTTTTTTTTTTGGTGGTTTTTGTTTTACAACCACAGTGACGATGCTTGCGAACACTCAAGCAGGCTTTTTTCCAGGGACTTTTTTTTTTTATAAACCCCCAGCCCATGCCTTTATTATCTATTCTGTTTGAGTCACTGACTTCACTGAGTGAGTCACTGTCACTGTTACTGTTACTGAAGTTACTCGTTACTGTTATGCTTATACTTACTTATACTCAGTCTTCACACTTACAGTACAGAAGAGAGTACGGGCTCTCACTTTTTAATTTTTAAAAAAAAAATTAATCTTTACCATCCTAAAGTCTTTCACTTTAATTAATCAAAATAAATCAATGATTAATTAAAAATCATTAATAATTAATTAGCGAACGGCGGTATGCAGGTCCGCTCAGACTCAGATTCTTGCTCAAATACTATTACTATCAGTATCAGTGACAGCAAAATTAGTTTACCGTGCGAATAATGTTCAAAATTATAGGCACGGTTATGACGTCAAAACCGTGCGAATAACGCTTGCCATTATAATTAGAACAAGAATAAAATCACGATCGAGCAAATGAACAAACTAGGACTAGAACTAGAGATACTAGACTCAGACTGACTAGAACTAGAACTAGAAGAGACTAGAGTCTAAATATTTTTGCCTTAGTAGTTGTTAGAAATATACTTAACAACATTAAACACTTTAATTATATCATTAATATTAGTCAGTGGCGTCGCTAGGGGGGCGGGGGCGGGCCGCCCCGGGTGACACCATTAGCAGGGTGACACCAAAGGATAAATTTTTACTGTGTTACATTTTAGGTCAGAAAAAAGAGACACATTTTTTATATAGAAAGAAATTAAGAAACAATATAAAAAAATACGTTAAACGCCGAAACTTTTTATTGACATCATGGACGAATCCCACTCCCTCTTTTCATCAGTTAACTTACAATAATAAAACCGTCCCGACAAACAAACAAAGATTCTATACACAATGCAAAAGAGGAAAAAAAAAAGAGTGTCTTCTGTTGTAAAAGTAAAAGATTTTTTTTTAAAAACTGAGCTTTGAAGTATTGACGTCATGGACGGATCCCACTCCCTCTTCCCTCCACGTCAGAGGGGTGGGGGCGAAGAATACGATCTTTCTATTTAAAAAAAAAATCAAAAGATGGGTTTTGTTGTTATTTTTAGAGGGAAATTATGAATTCAATGTATTTGAGTATATATTTTTTTAATTTATATTTTTAAAGGCGTGCAAGCATATATATGCATGTTTATGTATAGGTAGTCCTCCGGTTCGAAGCTGCCATCCTTACCAATGTTCCCTTCAAGCTGCACGGCCACGCAGCTATCTGGCAGATTCCGCGCAGGGGTTTTGAATTATCATGCCGCAAATTTCAATAGGGAAAAAATTAGAATTTCTGCACCTTTGCCAGAAAAGTTAGTAGCAATTTTATCTCTTATTCTACCTGGGACACAGTCGCAGCTTTTGTTAAAATCCAATTATGAAAACAAGTTTAAATGTCCAGAATGTATCTTCCATTTCTAACATACAGCAAACAGACACTAACAACGTAATTCAACTCATTCGTCTAAAGTTAATACAAGGAAAATATCAAACACTCCCTTTAAAAAATAATTGACATTGGTGACTAGCATTGAAGCAGAACAAATAACTTTAATATCACTCGCCGACAACTTACAAAAAAGACTTTGATGTCACGAACAAGCCGGTGTGATATTTTAATCAAAACAGTTGGAGTTATTTTTGGGGTGATAGAGTGTTGAAAGGAGGGCTTTGAAATGACAACTCAGTTTGCGCTGGACACCTTGAGAAGGATTTTTTTAGACGACACGGAAATCAGATGGCTTTCACGGCACTTTGCTTTACACGCATTTTTGCTCAAATTGTTGAGAAACATACAAGTACATACTGAATACTGTGAAGAGCTGGTCCGTTTGTATTATGACCCATAGTCATGTTCAATAAATATCTTTTTGTAGTGTCATTCATGAAGTAGTTGGATAATTTGCCAAATTAAGCAGGCTGTTACAAAGGAAAAAATCTAACGACCATGGAGGCATACCAGTTTGTATAATAAAGGATCAATAACCTAATAGGCCATGAGCACCTTGGTGACAATTTTCATTGGTCTGTAGAGGTTGCTAAAATGTTTTCAGGCAGTAAGGGTGAAAACATAGTCCCATTCTCAAATTCGTTGAATGTCTGAGTTGGCATGTGGACTATCTGAACTGAACTGAACTGTCCTTTAACCCGACGCTGGGTCGTTGGGGCACCATTTTGAGCTGCACACTATCTCATACCATGTGTCACGGTTCTGAGCTGCCTTCTGGGAATCGCTAAATGACAGGCCGATCCACTCTTTGATATTGTCCTCCCAACTCTTCCTTGGTCTGCCTCTTTTCATTCTTCCCTGGACTGTGCCTTGCAATATCGTCTTTGAGAGACCTCCAGATTGTGGACTATCGTTTTCTTGAAATCGACTTGATGCTATGGCGTATATTGTTGTAGGCGTTAGTCGACACGTCAAATTTTAATTTCTGACAAGAAGAACTTGGTGCCCTAGTTTCGAAATAAAAAGCATTGTTTAAAAGCTATGAAGACATTTCGCAGAAACTTATGGATCAGTATCGTAATTTAAATTTATGATTAATGCTAGCGGAAAAAATTAAAAAGTGGGTTGATGCAGACTTTCGACAAGGTGATTCATCATTCAGTTTGCCATGACTGAAGAATAGTTCAGCGACTTTGTCATTCTGTTGGATATTTGTTCCACTTTTCTTGCATCGAGCACTGGTTGCGAATGTGGATTTAGCCTAATGAATTCTATAAAATAAAAATATAGAAATAAGTTGGAACTTAGACTTGCTTATGAGGATTAAATCTTGTCAGAATGATGGACATCGGATCAACCTTGACGAAGTCTATAAAATATGAATCTCGTTGAAAGACAGACGCCAGATCGCCCCATAATAGATTAGGGGCTTATGGGTATGTTGGCATTTCGTTTATTTATTTATCTTAGATATACAGACGCTCCTTCTATGCAGAAGATAATTGCGTCCACAGACCATGAGAGATGATCTGTTGGCAAGTGATGCAGCGGTCACAGGCCACGGCTATAGGGGTTCCACGCATTACCCCAGCCGCCTAACTATTGTCTAGTTAGGCGGCTAAAAAGAGCTGGGTGACTCGGGGACTCCTCAGGTCCCGGGAACAAATCCTCGCCTTCGCGTGGATTCGAACTCGTGACCATCGGTACGCCAGTCGAGTGCGCTACCACTCGACCACGACGTTTTATGCATGTTAAATACCGTTGAACAGATGAACAGAAACATACATTTATAATTCGTGTTTATTTTAATATAATCTACTACATTATTTTGATAAAGAAATGTGTCACTTACTGTACATCGGTCCAATTGGTGCATGTATTTTTGTGAGATGTCAAAAATTTGAACACAAAAAAAGGTACTCTGTTAAACTTTGAACATGTGTTGTTGTTTTTTTAATAAATATTTAGCACAACAACCGGCAAACCTTAGAGGGAACATTGATCCCCACTTAGCTGTTTGTTTATCTGTTATACACATTTTTTTTCATGTGGTAAAGAAATAAAAAATACCTCCCTTGAAGGAAAGGAAAGTGCTGATTTACAGTGTTACAAGGTGACAAAACTTTAAAATTATGTATCATACATAAATTTTTAAAATTGTATGTTCCCATTATTTGCCACTGGAAGACAGGATGAGTTCTAGGGATTTGGGGCCATGCATAAATGACGTCAGGCTCCTAGGGGGAGGGTGTCCCGCATCTGTGACGATGTGTGACAAGACGGAGGGGTGTCTTTAAAAATGTAACGTTACATAAAAAAAACGTGTAACTTTAAATAAAGTTCCACTTAAATATTTGATTGTATACTATTTATTTAATATTAGAAAATTTTGGCGTAATCGTTATTGATTGTAATTAATTTTTCATTAACTTCATTTAAAAAAAAGCTATTTTAAGACCTTCAATGACCTTGCATTATTTAAGACATTTGTAAGCAATGTTCAAATTAATCATGTTATTTTAGGTAAGGTAACTTCGAGCCTTAATATCTTTTTTTTTAAAAACTTTAATAAATCAACTGGTCTTGACAGTCTTGAATTCATCCATTCTTTTATTTTTACCGGTGAGGTTAAATAGTCTTTGCTTGACAATGTCATTTTAATACTCTTATTTAAAATCGACATTTTGAAGTCCAGCAGATCAGTGGCGTAGCTAGGGGGGGTGGAGGGGGCGGTCCGCCCCGGGCGGCACTCATTCAAAGGGCGGCATTTGTGGGCATATGAAAATTAATGCCATTTACGAAAATCGCCCCTTTTCTTTTGAAGGGGAAAACCATGATGAAACAAAACGAATCTAATTTTGAGTTTTAATTAACGGATTCGTGCAACTTTTGTTTTATTACGTAATGGTTGTTAAAACTAACTCAAAAATTTAAAATCGCTCGAAAATGTAATGATTTGTTTGGAAAATTAAGCTGTATACGTCATACATGACGGTCTTAAAAGAAAACTGCACAAAAAACAAAACATCACCAGTGTTCCTAAGATATGTACTATTATATCGCCACGACGGATTTAGTGTGGAATTTCGGAAGTCGCAGAATTATGCACCAACAAGTACCTACATGGCATGGTGGTTCAAATATTGTGTTTAACTTGAAAGTAGTAATATTAATGTATAAGGTTTCATAAAATTATTTATAAGTTAAATTATTAAAAATTAAATTTACTTTGTTTCCCTTGCATTAAAGTAACACATGTAGCTTGTGTTTTTCATTAAAATACGGTTATTCATTAATAATGAACGATTATTCATTTCTCCGTTAATAAACACCATAATAACATAAATAATTTTGAAAATGAAATACTTAAAAATTTCAAGCGTCTTTGAAAAATTGACATCTGGAGTAACTTGTAAAACGAGATCAGATTCTGGAATTTTACTCAGTTCAACGCAAACATTTTCTTTTCTATAGTATCTCAATTTATGGGAACCCATCTTTTTTAAATTAATGCAAACTATGCAAACCCATTTCATGAAACAAAGGTATGTGCTAATACTTAACGCTGTTACAGAGTTGGCGATATCAACTGAACACCGAGTTAGAAGGAGAAACATATGAGTTGGGAAAATTCAGAAGACTTGGCTCTATCTTTAGAGCAAGAAGTACAACGAGAAAGATGCATACTACAGTACTTGTAGCATTGATAGAGAAAGATGCACACTACAGTACTTGTAGCATTGTTAGAGGAAGATGCATACTACAGTACTTGTAGCATTGATAGAGAAAGATGCATACTACAGTACTTGTAGCATTGATAGAGAAAGATGCATACTACAGTACTTGTAGCATTGATAGAGAAAGATTTATACAAGAGTACTTGTAGCATTGATAGAGAAAGATGCTGATAACATAATACATGATTTTTCTACTATCAAAGTTAGGTAAGTGTGTAAATATATAAATTATTTTTAAAAATCAAATATTTATAATTTTAAAAAATATTAAAGAATATTAATTGTTAATGTTTTTGGGTGTTAATTTGGATTATCCTTTGTCTCGTTTCGGGGGGGGGGGGCGGGACCTGCGACCCCTATTACTTTCTTGTGGCCTTCAAAACAATTATCTTTAATTTTAATAATTTGTATTTACAGGTATACCATCGTATGCGGCCTTTTTTATTATTGCTTAACCTAATAGTGCATACAATAGTGCATACAATAGTAAAATTGTTCCCCACCTTTTACAATGTATTTCGTTTCAATTACAATTATCTATTCATGTTTATTAATTTATAAAAACCATTATATGAATGACTTAAGGGGCCGTCCATAAATGACGTCACCTGATTTCGGCTGATTTTTCACTCCCTGCCCCCTCGTCACATGGCGTCATGAAACGAAAACTTAGACCCCTTCCTCAGTGTGACGTGACGAAGATCCCCCCTCCAACATACAAGCAGTAATTTGTGTTTGAATATAAGCATGTTTAAAATTATTTTATTTTGGGTAATTTAAATATGTTTTTAGTTTAAGGCTGCACTCTAACTCTGATATCGTAACCCGCGTGAAACCACGTAAAACGTCATTGAATAAAGTGTCGGTAATCATATATTTTAGTGGAACTTTTATTTAAAGTTGCGCGTTTTGAATGATGTCAAATGTGACCCCCCCTTTTTTTGTGCATGACGTCATTTAAGGGCGGCCCTTAAAAGGGCGGCATATTGGAGACCGCCCCGGGCGGCAAAAGCTCTAGCTACGCCACTGCAGCAGATCGCCTGGTGTACAAAAATTGAATCTTTTTTCTAAATTCTACATACCTGTAAAATTCTCATGAATTTCTACCGTAATCTCAACTTATGAAAAATAGAATTTTCTTCTCAATTGTCAACTGTTTTTTCTAAATAACATGGATACATATTTTGGACCACCAAAAACTTTCTTTCTAGCACTTTGACTTTCATTCATGAATTTTCCTTTTTCAGTCTTGAAAAAAGCTTTGAATTTTTTTATTTTTTTAAAATTATTTATTTTATTTTTTTAAATTTAATTTTTTTTTATTATTATTATTATTAATTGTTTTATTTTTTTTTTTGTGGAAAAAAGTGGAAACCCTGTCTTTTACAAATAATGCCTTTTTACACTTGGGTAAATGCTTTTGCGTGTCATTTCACTGAAATATACCACATTTCTTCATACTTCAAAGGTTTAGTAGTTATAGTTATACACGGTCTTAAAATATTTAATTTACTTTCAGCACTACAAAACATACAAGGCATGCCAGTCTCAAGGTTTTACGGCCAGTTCTGTCACATTATTGGGAGGTAACCAATTTCTACTCTTAATTAAAGTTAATATCAAGTATTAATAATAAAAATATTAGCTTAACTTATTTTTAAAAACTATGTACATAAATGTCAATAGCTAAATGTATGCTTGCTTTGTCTTATCTGTTACAGATGCTCCTTCTACACAGAAGGTTATTGAGTCATATGTTCTGCTAAGAACACACAGATGATGATGGTCTTATCAGGGCCAGCTTTCGACACAGGCAAACTAGGCAGCCGCCTAGGGCTTCCAGTTAGTCTCATCATTAGTGGGGGCCTTGCACAAGAATGTTTCCATATTTATTATATATTTTTCTTTTACATTTAGGGCCACCAAATTCACTTCGCCTAGGGCCTTCAATTCACTTCGCCTAGGGCCTCCAATTCCCTTAGGCTGGCCCTGGTCTGATGACATGTGTCACAGTGTTCACAGGCCACGACTATGAAGGGATTGTATGGCACAATGCCCAGCCACCTCTGTGATGATTAAAAAAAACTTTTTAAATTGTTTGCCTGAACAAACCAATAAAACCACCACACTATCAACATTCGAAGCTTTAATAAAGACTAGACATAACTTATGGATCAGGATAGTACGCAATAATCTTCTATAGAAGGAGTGTCAATAAGATATAGGATAACTAAAAGATTATATAAAATTATTAAAGACAACTTCTTTTTATATGTGAAATTAACTGTATCAATATAGGGACTTAAACTTAATATTACCTTTTCTTTGTACAGGGGCAGCATTAACTTATGTGCTTATGTGCTCTTGTTGGGTACAAGAAATTTAAACCTACAATCAGCAGAAACTGGCAGATAGCCGCACCCATTCTCATTGGAAGTCTATCTGCCTACTTGGTTATAATGGGAAAAACCACTTATTGCCAGGACATGTGGATGGCTATGAAGGAGAGAAATTCAGTTTTAACTCCCGTTAATGGTTAGTTTGGATTTTATTGAGAGCCTTCTCGTCCACGAGGGACACCCACCGATCATCGTCGACGTCTGCACTTCCTCCTAGGACATAGGCCACCTACAAGAGACCTCCAGTCATCTCTTTCCTGGGCCATTTTCTCCAGGATCTTCCATTCATGGCCAATTTTCTTGATGTCTGCCTCCAATTCTCGGTGCCAGGTGTTTCTTGGACGGCCTCTTTTCCGTTTACCCTGTGGGTTCCATTTCAGGGCTTGCCTTGTTGTATTAGAAGCAGGTTTCCTTAGTGTATGACCGATCCACCTCCATCGCTTTTGAAGAATCTCTTCCTCAATGGGCTTCTGTTTAGTCCGCTGCCACAGTTCCTGGTTGCTGATTTTGTCCGGCCAGTGAATTCTGAGAATCCTTCTTAGACAATTGTTAATGAAGGTCTGGATTCTGGTCAGGTTTACAGCCGTTGTTCTCCATGTCTCAGCTCCATATAGCAGCACTGGTTTCACCATAGCGTTAAAAATCCTTACTTTTAACTTGCTGCCTAAGTTGTTGGCAACCCACACATTCTTGAGTTGCTGGAAGGCTGCTCTTGCTTTTCCGATCCTTATTTTGACGTAGGCATCTGTACCACCTTGTTTATCTACCATGCTGCCAAGGTAAACAAAACTCTCCACCTCCTGAAGGGCTTCTCCTTCAAGCATGGTGGGTGATGTACTGGTGGCATTAACCTTGAGGTTTTTACTCTTCCCTTTGTGTATGTTGAGACCTATGCTAGCAGAAGTGGCTGCGACAATGTTTGTTTTCTCCTGCATCTGTTGTTGGGTATGTGCAAGGAGGGCAAGGTCATCAGCAAAGTCGAGATCATCAAGTTGATCCCACAAGGTCCATTGGATGCCATTCCTTTTCTGCTGTGTAGATGTTTTCATCATCCAGTCAATGGCTAACAGAAACAGAAAGGGTGACAGCAAGCAACCTTGTCTCACACGTCTCACCTGGAAAGCATCTGTCACCTGCTGACCATGGACAACTCGGCAGTTTATCCCTTCATACATGTTTCTGATTATATCCGTAATCCTCTCTGGCACCCCATAGTGCCTTAGCAATCTCCACATGGTTTGCCTGTTCACACCGTCGAAGGCTTTTTCGTAGTCAACAAAGTTGACATAGAGTGGTGAGTTCCACTCTAGTGACTGCTCTAGAATGATGCGTAGTGTCGATATTTGGTCAGTGCAGGATCTGTTGGTGCGAAAACCAGCTTGTTGGTCCCGCAGCAGAGGGTCTACCGCGTTTTTCATCCTATTAAGCAATACACGGTTGAAAACTTTTCCTGTGATGAACAGCAGGGTGATCCCTCTGTAGTTCGAGCAGGAGCTTAAATCTCCCTTCTTTGGGATCTTGATAAGGTATACCTCTTTCCAATCAGAAGGCACTTGCTTCTCTTCCCATATCTTCATAAACAAAGGGTGTAGCATTTCCACACTGGTGCCTCTGCTGGGATGCCATTAGGTCCTGCAGCCTGCCATTTCTGAGTTGTTTAATGGCCCTGCTAATCTATTCTTTTGTGGGACTATTACAGTCAATTTGCAGGTCATTATCAGCTGGTTGGATATCTGGTGGGTTCCTTGGTTCTGGCCTGTTTAAGAGCTCTTCAAAATGCTCCTTCCATCTCCCTCTCTGCTGCACATCACTTGCAATGTTGTTTACCATTTTATCCTTCACTGGTCTCTCAATCTTGCTAAATTTGCCAGATATCATCTTAATTGTATCAAACAGTTCTCTCATGTTCCCCTGGTAAGCTGCATCTTCTGTTTCTTTAGCAAGTTTGTCAACAAATTCTTTCTTGTCCCTCTTGATGCTTTTCTTAACTTCTTTATTTGCATCTGCATACTCTTTCTGGGACTTGTATTTATGGTCTCGTGTGCGGCTGTTGTTTATTTCTGTTTTCTTTCTTTTCCTTTGTTCTATTGTATTCAGTGAACCTGCTGTTATCCATTCTTTGTGTGCCCGTTTCTTGTTTCCTAGCACTTCTTGGCATGTTGACTGGACTGTTTCTTTCACGCTTTGCCACTTTCCTTTGGTGGTCTCGTCTTCGAGTATTTGGCGTAGGACTTGGAACCTTTTGGACAGTGAGATCTTGAATTCTTCCTTTTTTGCTTGGTCCTTCAGGAGGGAGGTATTATACCGAGACCTACATGCTGGTTGCTTGGTATAATGTCTCTTTAGCTTCCTGGCCACAAGAAGATGGTGATCTGAGGCAACATCAGCTCCCCTCTTTACACGAACGTCTTGGAGAGATTGCATGAATTTTTTACAAATGCATACATGGTCTATTTGGTTCATCGTTCTCATGTCCGGTGAGACCCATGTAGCTTTATGTATTCTCTTGTGCTGGAAAATACTCCCTCCAATGACTAGGTCTGCTGTGGCACATAGTCTGCAAACCTCTCCCCGTAGTCGTTCATCTCGCCTATCCCTTGTTGTCCCATAACCTCTTCATACCCTGTGTTGTTATTGCCGATCTTGGCATTGAAGTCTCCCATGAGGATGACGATGTTCTTCGGTGGGCGTCCCATGACTATGGTTATCACTCTATTGTAAAATTCTACTTTGTCTCTTTCGTCGCTTTCATTAGTTGGTGCGTAGCATTGGATGACATCTAGGTTGATGCTACGCTTCTTTGTCCGAAAGGTTGCTAAAAGAATTCTAGGTCCATCGGCCTCCCATCCAACAGTGGCGGATTTAGCTTTGTCTGCGTGGGGGGGGCAGAAGAATTTCAAGGGGGGGGGCGCCGAAAATTTTATTAATAACAGATCATTGGGTAAATGTAAATACTAGGGCTGTTAACGATTAATTTAAATTTAATTGTTAACTTTTGAAAAATTAACGATTAATTAATCGTTAATTTCGATTAAAGCCAACAAATTTAATTTATGATGTCATAATTAACACTTATTTAACGTTCTTGATGAAAATCTAAATAACACTGGAATGTTTCCTTTATAAATCAACTTTTCACCAACTACGCAAAAGTGTGTTGACATTAATTGGTTCAAGTGATGAGTGGGTCTAATTGAAAATATAACCAGCAGAACTGAGCAATCATTGAGATGGAACTGATGTAACTGGTATGCTCCAAACGGTCTTTGCAAGGAAGGACATTATCAGATATTGGTGTTCATTAACTTTCCACCATTGTACAGGATTAATGGATTCAAAAACTTTCATCTTCAGTTTGTAACACAGCAATTCATCAGAAGAGCTGTCGTCATTTCTGTTTCTGAGTCAAACTCCATTACTGACATTAGCTTAATTCGCTTTTCATTTGGTTTGATAAGTAGGTGAACTTTATCAACATTTTGAACATTCCCGTCAATCAATATTTTAAAACCAAAATGTACGTGTAATCTTCAGGAAATTCATTATTTATCAGGCGCTATCTTTTTTTTATTTTTTTTATTTTTTTACTTCCAATTATTTGTAAGTGATGGGTCAATTAATCGTTAAAAATAATTTAATCTTTAAACATTTTTAATGATTCCCCGAAAAATTAATCTTTAATTTCTGCAGCCCCAGAAATAATAATTATTAGCCTACTAATTTAGTAAATTTTCCAAATCATCGAACATGACAGAAGAAACAATGTAAATAGATATGTTTTCAAAATATTGATGTATATTTATTTCAATAGTATAATTTTTTTTTATCTCAGAAAGAAACTTAATTTATGCGAATTTGTATAGAGTTAAGCTCCTTTCTACGTGAATCGAAACGATTAATCGTTGATTCAAAGTCAATGTTCTCATGTTCATTTGAAATTATTGCCAATCCAGACAGACGTTCGTTTTTCATTTTTGAGCGCAAATAATTTTGATGATTTTCAATCATTGCTATCAGGAAGATTCAAGTAAGTTTGTATAGAGTATTGACAAACTAGGGAGACCTGATGCCATTTATTTTTCAAACAAGAATGGTAGAAATTCTTTAAGTTGTAGCTCACTAGTTGTAGATAGTGATGGACGTTGTGATGGGCGTTGTGATGCATACACATCTTTACAGGTATAATATTCAACGATCGCTTCTTGTAGTTAAATGTGTTTGTAAATCTTGCATCAACTTCGAAGAGAATCTTTATTTTCTTTCAACATTTTTGATGGATCAATACAATCGAAATAAATAGTTGTGCCCCTAAAGTCATTAAATCGATCATCTATTTATTTTAGTTGTGTATCCAAGATAGTGAAGGACGTTTCAGATTTAAAACAAGTAGTTGGATCATCAGCTTTTTCATCTCTACTAAGTTCGCCTGCCCTACTTTTATTTTGTGCAAATTTGAGTTTCTTTAAATTTTGTTTTTAACATCTAGTTTGGAACAATTTTCGTTAATAGATTATTAGACATCTACTTTCATAATTTTAAAAATAATAAAAAGCTTGATCGCTTCTCATTTCAACAAACTTATTTCTTCCAACATCGATCAATCGTTTTGCAATTGCAATGTCAATACTCTTGCGCTACAAGTGGTTGGATAACACGAAAATATCAACCAACTTTTGTAAAAATAGCATCAGAAAAAATAAAATAATATTTGTTATTAAAACAGATAGTCCCACAGCTTCTGCTCTGACACTTCCCCTATGTTATGTTGATTACCCTGAATTTATATCTTCTAGAGTGGCTAGAATAGCAGAGAATGATCCAATAACTGACTCAACTGCATGCTTATGGCTTGCCCATCTTGTATCAGAAAGTCATTTCTTAGCTTTTACTGTTGATTCATATTGAGATGTATGATCTTTTTTAAGAGTATGTAGACGTGGTAAACTAGACGTGAAGAATGCATACAACCTTTCAGCTGTGCCAAAAACAACTGTACATAACTGTTTACAGACTTTGCTTCGATAGTGACCAAATTCAAAACATGGGAACAACATTGGGTGAAAGTTTTAAGTCCACTCTTTATTCCAGACATCACATATGCGCAAACGTATGCCTTTCCTCCACATGTTGTGATATCAATGTTTCGCTTTTGTAATGTGTAGTTCCGTTAGAATCTTCTAAGCAAATGCAGAGTTGCAGCATTTCTGTTTACCAAAGTATTCAAGCCTATAAATCTTTCATCAACATTTCTTAATTTTAAAACTGAACGTAAAGTGGCATCTGATCAATTTTAGATATATTAATGGTTGAATCAATAATTAAAGAAAAGAAATGTGAAGACTTAACTTTATTATCAATTGCTGCTGATAATTCAGGTGCAAATGATTGAATTAATCAATTTGTACATCATTCCTTAAATAAATTTCATTTTTCTTTTTAAACTTTATATGACTGTCAATCATAGTTGGCTAATAAACTTAGCATTTAACGAAAATTTCCAGTATTTCTACAACTACCATCAATAAAGCATGATTGTTCTCTGTGTCCTCTGTTTTGCTAAAACAACGCCACGCATATCATTCGTTTCAATACGTCTCTATTCTTTTCCACTTAGCGACGCTCCTGACTGACCAAACCAGATATTGCAGTTTTGAAATACAATATTTAGCAAGCCAATATTGTCGTACTGCAGTTTAGTGATTGATTAAAAGTTTCGTGTTTAACAATATTTTTTTCTGCTCTAGTTACACCTTTTTAGTGTTCATTAAGGGTGTCTTAAGGGGGGCGCCATTTTAGACCCAACAGGGGCGCGGGGGGCGACCCGCCCCCTGCCCTATAGCTAAATCCACCACTGCCATCCAATGAGTGCTCCTTGTGCTGCCCTTGATAGCATCATGGCAGCACCCAGGGTATGTGGGGCATCCTCTTCTTCGTGTCCCGAAAATATCACCATCTCTCCCGAGATTAATCTCTTCTGTCCCAATCCAGTCCATCTTGCTTCACTAATTCCGAGAATGGTGAGCTTATAGTTATAGTTCTTCATCTCGGTGACTATCAGTGCAGCTTTTCCAGCTTCATACATCGTGCGGACATTCCAAGCTCCGATGGTGGTGGTGTTCCTGGTAGAGATGATGGTTGTCGGCCTAACAGCTTCCAGATTTTGGCTTTCACTATTAAGCGTCATATTCCCCTCCTCAGAGGATCCATCTTCTCCCAGGACTGAAATGACTTTTGCTACTCTTTTCGGTGTTTTTGTAACTCTATTTTTTTTTAAACGGCAGGGTTGTTGGCCTTGCGCGCAACCACTTGGGGGGTTGCCCCTCACAGCTCAATGGGAAGCTGCCTTTGTTCGGGTTGGGTCCCTAGCCTTTGTGGATCCCTCCACTTCCTACAAGGCAGTAGGGCTGATTTGGTCCACCCCGGGTATTTTATTTCCCCGGTATCCTCCATATCTGGTGGGCTTTCCCCTATCCGTCGACTGGGGAGGCGCTCGATAGTAGATCAGCAACTCCCACGAGTTGGATTTTAGTTAAGACCATAATTTAACATTTTTAAATCCCAAAAATGGGTAGTCTTTATTTCAGTTAAGAACATTGATTAAGCCAATATCCTCTTTTTGGACACTGCAAATCTCAATTTTCTATTACTATTATCATCAAAGCTTTACAGTTTAAAATTATTGACAAAATGTTTTACAAATATTTTAAGCTTTATTTTCTGGATTTTTTTTTATTATTGTCTTGATATGATCTACAATAACAAAATGGCTACTAGTCTTCCAATAAATATAATAGAAATGTTTTATTGCTATAACTCTTAGTTTTATTGTTTATAATTAATTTGATAGGTTGTTGATAATATCTATTTGCATTAAACACTATGAGAGTGTGTTATTTTGTGTATCGTCATCTTGAAATTCCATAAATTTTTTATCAAATCTCTGGTCCCTTACTAGAAAAATTTAGCTTATGTTTTTATTGTCATAAAAATATTTTTCAGAACGTCTGGCAATGAGAATAAAATCAGAACAGTGATTCAACCTTCAATATTAAATCACACCAACATATGTTAGACATTCATTAGATGTTCCATAACAGAAGACCATAATAATTTTACTGTAGGTTACTATTTCTTCTCTTTACGTTCTCTAATGGCTAATTATTAAAATTGGAATGTTATTTATATAATTTATAATAAAATAGTTATAAAACTCCTGAATTTTTTTTATTGTCCTGCTTATATTTATCCAATTCTAAAAAAAAAATAAAAAATCAAGTAAGTTAAGTGGAGATCATTTTTACATGCACATTGAGGAGTTGAATGGATGGCTTGTTGTTTTCAATTTTCTGTAGTTATAGATTTGGCCCATCCCGATTGTCACCAAGATATGTTTTTATTAGGCCTTATAGTTTCATGGTGGAAACTTATTAATAGATATATCTGTGGTATTTAGTTGGACCAATAACATTAAGATATTAATCAAATAGTATCATTTAAGGACTTTTCTAAGCAGATATTTGTTAATTTTACATTTATTTGAGTCAGCAAGCGGACTTCACCTAGACAAAAACCTGTTTCTAACTTAATGATAATTATACAATACTTAAAATTTTGTAAACACATTTCTTCTTTAACTATGCTGAAAAACATTGATTACACTATAATTATAGTAACAATGCTTAATCAGAAATGAAATTTTCCAGTTTGATAATAAGTATGGAGAAGGTGTGAGTCACACATTTCTAAACTTATCTGATCCGGCTTGAAGTTAGTTCTAAGAGTGAAAGGACTAAATAAGAAAAATTCATTTTATTCATGCTTGTGGTACCAAATTTTTTTGCTTAACTCATCAGTAGAATAGAATCTGGTGTTCCTCATCCTGGCTGTATGATATATTAAACAGTTTCATCAAGTTTCTCATTGATCATCCCCTAAGTTTGAATTTTAAAAATAATTGTTAGGGAGGCCTCACTTCTCGTGAGCTTTTCCTACCTTTGAGATGACTGGCACTGGTCAAAAATTTAGCAGTACTCTTTTCTTTAGTCTTAGAGATAGAATGATTGTCAGCATAGATATTTTTTCATTGTTTTGTTTACATTTTTGTAGAAAATTATAAAATATTTTGAATATATATATTATAAAGTCATTTAATCTTGAAATTTTTTTTTATACAATTAAGTATCAAGCTAAAAAAAACAACAATGTGCTGTTATTTCATACCCCCCCCCCCATTATTAATAGTGATCTTCATAAAGGATATCTTTATGATCTTAATCTTTGATGTACTTCAGTTTGTTATTATCTAAATGTAATAAATACTTTGCTTAAAATTATTGTAAAAGCAAAGCATTACTATTACTAAAAGGACTAATTATTGTAATTTTACTATCTGTGTATCAGGAAAAATGTCCTAATCCTCAAATTTATATCTCAGAAAAATAGTAAACTAAATTAAGATCCAATTAGGTAGTAACAAATAGAAATTTTACCACCCACGATGTATACCAACGTCTATAGATTGGTATATAATATTGTGTATGAAAATATGTTGTTAGAAGATTAGAGTGCAATGTCTTCACTCAAGTTGTAAATGTCTGTAAAGCGTGGTGAGCCCAGACGTAGACTGGGTACTGTGCTATATAAGTGTACAAAATAATGAAATTAAAATATGCACATTACCTCACCAGTGTGTAGTAAAAAAAAAATAACTGGGATAAGAATTGAGAAATACATTAAATAAATAATTCGTCAGGAAAATCACTACGTATTTTGTGACCTTCAACAAATAAAAGCAGCCAGGGGGGTGGATTAAGACAGCCAATTTATTATACAACTTAAAATGTTTGGGGGACCTTAATTTATCCTTAAATCATTTGGGGCCCCTGGCTTTAGCCCAATCAGCTGCCCTTCCCCCAATCCGCCCCTGAAAGCATCTTTAAAAAGCTTATCTGATTGACTTTAAAAGTTTAAATTAAACTTTTAAAAAATTATTTGGATTATCCGACTGAATTTGTAATTTTTTTTTACTCGAAACTCTAAAGCAGTGGTTCCCAAACTTTTTTTTTATCCATGGACCCCTTTTTAAAGTCAAAACTTGCCCACGGACCCCCAAGTGAAAAAACTGCATGCATTCTTAGTACAAAAAATACAAATCCAAAAAAGCAACATTTGGATGAAGAAGTAATATTATAACTTTTTTTAAAAATTTAAAGCAATTAATGACCCAGATGAACGTGATTAGAATTTTTTTGAGTGAATGTATGTCCGACTCAATGTTTGTGAGTAGCAACCACATGTCGGTTTTGTGAGTGCGTGTGAGTCAGAGCGAGTGAGTGATTTGAACTTCATAGCGGAATTAAAGCCTTGCTCTACCAAATGGGAAGAAGGGATTTCAGCAGTCAACTTCTGTACAATAACCCTGGATGCAGGATATAAAATTTGGATCGGTTGTTCTTTTTTTTTTAACCAAAATTTGTGGGATCCTTGTTCAAACCTTGTTTTAAGTTCCTCATTTATAGATATTTCAATAAGCTGCTCCTGTAATAGTATGTATTCAACTGTGTTCGGGAGTTTGTCCACAAGCAAAGGGTTCAACACCAAGTCGGGAATATCCAAGTGAAGAATGTCTTCAAATCTTTGGTTCAGACTGCATGAAGTGCCGTTAAGTAGTAAAAGTAAGCAAGGGAGTCTTCATCTCTGCTTTGCAATTTCGAAAGATTTGGAAACAACATTTTCCTCTTCCCAAAACTGAAGTTTTGCAGCAAACACAAATATTATGCTTTTAGTTTTGATTCATTGTAATTGATTACCTTCGTGTTCAAATGAGTTTTGTCAAATTTGGCAAATAAATCTGTCATAAAGAGATATGCCATTTTTTAGTTAACTGTGTAACAAATCATTTTTGTTTTGTTTCAAGGAATTTCAACACTGAATCAAAGAGAAAATAACACCGATTTAAATATGCTTCTTTTGATAACTAACGTACTTGTGTGTGAATAAGTAAACGATTATAGTCTTCATCATTGTCCATACAATTATTACAAAGTTGAGCAAATATCTCTCACTGTAGGCATTCCTTTTGATTTTATTAACTGCTCTAATGACACAATGAAGTGATCCATGCAAACTTTTATGAAGATTTTTTGCTAATAAATGATGTTGATTAATGACACAATGTACTGAAAATATTTTCGCTACAGCTTGTTTTAAACATGCCATAAAGTCAAGAGTATAGCTTTAACTTTTTAAAAAAAATCATTTTAATTCGGAAAATAAAGTTTCACCTTTAGTATCTGTTTCCAAACATTTAGCCATAATTTAAATATTTAACAACACTGTATTATATGCATTTTTTCTTCGGCTCACTCATTATCATATCCGTTGTAACAAACCACTGTAAATAATTATTAACTTTTTAAATGGAATGCTGCAGCAAAGCCCATTAAAAAATATTTGATGATAGGGCCAATGATCCCTCTAAGATTCGTTGGTTCGAGCGCGGTGTACAAAAAACTCGAGAGCAAAGTTGCACAGCATCCGTATTTTGTGCAAAATTTTACCAAATTTGCCGCGCGGTAATTCTAAACTGCTGCGCAGCGTTAATCAGATGACTGCGTGGTTGCGCAGATTAAAGGAACATTTGATAGGGTACAATTTAGATACATATAATTAACAGACACATCGAAAATTACCCAACTTTGCAACCCTCATTGATTCATGTTAAAAATATTTATTTTTCTGATCAAATTTGAACTTTCAATAAACCAACTATTTTGATTGGTTATAGCTGTGGAAATTACCTTAGTTCGACTTTCTTTCCTAGGTAAAGCAATATTGTATTCCATGACTGATAACAAATAATATCGTTATATTAGTAGAAAAAGCATTCAGATACTTTTGTATTAATTGCCATTTATTTACATTTCCGTAATAATAAAAATGAATCAGTTTCATTATTTTATATTAAACCTTGCGCGGACCCCTGACGCTGTTCAGGGACCCCCAAATCAATTTAAACTTCCCACGGACCCCTTGGGACCACTTTGGGAACCACTGCTCTAAAGCAATCATTAAATTATTGTCTGCATGCAATGCATAGACTGATGTCTTATTTGAATAACCCCTAACAAGATGTCAGCTTTATGTGTATCGTAAAAATGAATGTATTAAAGTACTAATCGATAACATCTTATATTTTAATAACTTCCAAGTTATTTATGATTCGTGTTGATTTATCAGATACACTTTTGACTGGCAAAGTCATCCCCCTAAAAATATTTGAAGTCCTTGAAATAAAATGAAAAGCTACCAGAGACTAAGCCAGGGGCGTTCAAACTTTTTGCACGGAAGGCCAAATTCCATGAAGCAAAGTTAAACAGGGACCGAATTAAGATAATAAACAAGTAATGACATACGTTGAGAAGTTTTTATTGCAAAATTTTAATTCGAAGGGTGAAACAGATCTTACTGCAGTAAATAGGTGAGGTCAGGCTCAATGCTACTAGTTTAATACATATGATATCACACAGGTGAGGTCAGGCTCAATGCTACTAGTTTAATACCTATGAATACTATGATATCACACAGGTGAGAGTCACTTAGTCTCGTCCTCACATGGCTCTTGTTAAAATTCATAACTGAAGTGTCTGCTCAAACGTCGAGCCAAACAAGTTGAGCATTTTCTTAGAAAATGTTTGAATCTCTTGGCATCTTCCTTTATCCAGCTGAAGGTCAATTAGAGAAAGCTGTTGTCTGCTGTGACATACAGTACAGCATCACTTTGAAACTCAATCAGTAACAGTTGCTTATGACCTGGAGCATGATCAGGGTCCACAAAGAAAGATGAAGAAAAAACAATTTGCTTTTCAATAGCTGTAAAGTCCTTTTTTTAAAAAGCATTTTTTAAAATTCATCAGTCAGGGATACCTGCAGCATACCTCTGAAATTGCTCATTGCAGTTTCTTTCTGGAAAACTTGTCATAATTTCCTGTAGTGAGGGGAAATGTGTGGTATTTGGCTATATTTGAACTTTTAAAAAGTGGCAGCTTGTTCCCAATGGCCTTGATATGTGAATATAATTGCCTTACCACTGCATTGCACCCTTGAAGACTTGTGTTAAGGTTTATATATTTGTCTTTTCATGTCAACTAAAAATCTGCCAGCTAAGCAGAATCAAATACAGTGGAACCTCTCATAACGAGTAATTCGTATAACAAACAAAATAAATGTGAAAATGTTGATCCCTTAACTAGCGATATTTTGCAGGAAGGGGAAGTCCATTTTTCCTGACATTCATTTGTGAGATGGGTCTTCTGCGCCAATGATGCATTTGTATGTGTTTAGCCCTCTGTTAGCGTATTGTTTTCGTGTGTGATCATCTGTTTTAACAATTTTTTTTCATTTAGACAGTATTGTAACTTTTCTTTGTGCGAAGTGCAATAACCTGCGCTAAAATGTCTTCGAAGAAAAAACCACAGGAAGATAATCATAAGAAGAGAGAGAAAATAACTGTTGAAATGAAACGTAAAATCATTTACATGTAAGAAAAGGGTGTGAGCGTTGCTAATCTAGCACACACATGCAATCGGTCAACTTAACGATCTTCTCTATTCTCAAGAACAAAACCAAAATTTAAACAATGGCACTCCAAAGAGAGTGTCAAAAATGTCTGCGAAACGGTAACGACACTTTCGTGAAATTTTGAAGCGTTTGCAAAAACCAATGTCTTTGGACAGTTTTCTAGTTAAAAAAAGGATTATTTATTTGTCATAAATTCATATTTTTATTTCCTTTTTTTGTTTCAAGTCTAAATTGTATTCCAAGTTGTTCCACTCCTTAACAAGTCAATAGTAATTTTATTTGCATAAATGTTAATAAAAATTTTTGAAAAATGATTATTAATCAGCAAGGAACACATTATCATATTTTATATTGATTTGTATGGGAAAAATTGTTTCGTTTAACAAGTGTTTCACTTAACAAGGAAGATTCAGTAACAAATTATGCTTGCAATGAAATTGTTCTTTTTTTCCACATGTGGCCCAATATCTCTTTAAGTGTGTAAGTGTAAGAGTGTGGAAGGGCTGTCCCCTCTGAGCCATCTTAAATTACTTACATCATTGCGATACACAACATTTTGCATTCTCCCTTGATATCAAGATAAAGTTGCTTAAACTGATGGTCAAACAGGGCTTTATACTAATTTATAGAGTTTGTAGCTTTTATCACTGGTTTAAACTTAAACGTGTTTAGCACAAAGAACTTGGTTAATGATACGAATAATACAATGAAGTTTAAAAGCTTTGCCACCTTTTTTGATGACTATCTTACAACTTATTACAAGTTACAGACAAATGTTGGTAGCCCACACATGGCAGGGGCACAATCAGTAATAAATTATTCCATTTCCATGGCAATTAAATTGCCATGGAGTAAAATCTCTATTTATTTAATGTTTACATAACTGTAATAGTGACACAGTGATTAACAGCAGATCAAACGGAAGCAAATTAATCTGTTCCCCTTGTTTAGTGTTTAAGTTTAAGACTCTGAAGATCAATCAGTAATTGGAACACAATAAAACATCAACTTTTGCTATCCTTAATAAAAAAACGGCACAAAATTTTGACTTCTTACAAATTAAAATATGTTTAATTTATAGAAATAATACGTAAGTCAATTAATTTTATTTTAGATGAGGCCGGACTTTGGACACCCCTGGACTAAGCTGTGTACTGTGTACAAAATATTCTGAACAAACATCTATACTGTGAAACCTAGGTATTGATTATGTGTCTGGTTATATTTTATAACTTATACTTACCATAAAATTTGTAAAACAGTTTATTAAAACTTTCAAAAAAAATAAATAAAGTTAAAGTGAATAAATCAGGTAAGTGTTTGTTTAATATTTTATAATTTATAGTATATAATATTATAGCTTCTGGAAGGTAAGTCTAAACTTTTAGACAAAAAACTTCATCCACAAAAACACTTGATATTCAATGTACATGCAGAAATCACCTATGACCCGCTTGTACTAGTAACATTTTCCCCTAGATTTTGTTCAAAATAAGTCAGCTTTAGAAGAAGTATAAATGATATGGGGTGTTTTATTTCGCTTCAATTCCTACTGTCACTGTCACCATAATTTTAGTACTTTTAATGGCTAAAAAAACAAACAAAAAAACAAGACAAAACATACTTCAGACACAGGAATTCTGAACTGGTGTGATTGTTGGCCATACAATAAAAAGGTGTTATAGCACCTAACATGGTCACATATAATAAGAAAAGAAATCTGAACGAAAATAAATAATTTATTACACTAAAAAAAATTACACAATTTTAATACAGCGATATAAGTTTACCTGGAGCAAAAAAAGAGCGTCCAGAAAACATAATAAGTACAATAACAGTCAATGTTCCCTCTAAGGTTCTTTGGTCCGTATTCAAACTGGAAAAACGTGTGTGTGAAGTTGCTCAGCATCCATTTTTTGTGCAATATTTTACAAAATTTGCTGCGCTGTAATCCGAAACTGCTGCGCGGCGTCTGTCAGATATTGTGCGGCCGCGCAGCTTAAAGGGAACATTGTTTACAGTATTTTTTTAAAAAGTGATATAAAGGTAAGAAATAATTACAACTAAAATATGTTATTATCTCAAAGCAAACTTCTATTTAAAAATATAGTTCCTGCTATAATTCCCTTACCTCATAAATAATGACCACATAACAGAAAAATAGTTTTCTATGGGTACAGCATTTTTTTTATGCTTCAGCTTAAATAATACCCTTGGTAGTTAGTCCAATTAAAATAACAGTATTTTTAACATAACACTAAAATGCTTATAAAAATGAGATTCAGTATTTAAATTTTCTTTACTTAAAAGCCTTCACATTATTTTTAAGTTAATCATTATTTTTAAGTTAATAGCCAATTTATTAGTTCATCTGTCCTTCTTCTTCTTCTCCATCTTCAAATTCTCCTTCATCTTCTGCTGTAGCATCTTGATATTGTTGATATTCAGAAATCAAATCATTCATATTTGATTCTGCTTCAGTGAATTCCATTTCATCCATACCTTCCCCAGTGTACCAATGAAGAAAAGCTTTGCGGCGAAACATAGCTGAAAAAATAAATAATACACATTATTGCTACATATTATTTATTCATCTTTTGATTCCATTAGATTCTTAAAATATTAATTATCTTAAAAAAATAGAATGATTAATGCATCAGTAAATAATAATAATAATAATAAAATGATGATTTATATAGCGCTGTATCCCAGCAAGGAGCCAGGCTCACAGCGCTTTACATGGAAACAACAATACATATATAAATAAAAAGAAACATTCATAGCATATTAACTACATAAATGACAATACTGTATACTCAATACATCAGCTACGCTAATCAATTACAGAAATGTGGTTTTATTATTTTTGAAAATAAATTTTAAAAAGATGTGTCTTAAGTGCAGTCTTAAATGACTTAGCAGTTGAAATGCTACGGATGTGTAATGGAAGAGAATTCCATTGTTTGGCTGCACAAAAGGAGAATGACCTTTCGCCAAATGTTTTAGTTCTTATCTTAGGAACACAGAGAATGCATTATATTTAAAAACAATATAATATTCACTGGAAAAAAAAATGACGATTAAGGACAGATATCGTGATTTTTCAGTACCTTGTGTGAATACATACACAATGGCCAGAAATCTCGATATAATTTTTAACTAAAAATGTAAGTGGTTGCTATGGTTTCATTCGTACTTATACGTCAAAGACAAAGTTGAATCTGGGGCAAATCAGTTAACAATGCACACTTTTTTAAAGAATATATTTAAATTTACAATAAAATAAATAAGTTATTACTTCTTAATACATTTTCATATACAAGACAATGTATAGTTGTTATTTTTTTAAAAAACTTTTTTAAAATGGCCTCACTAAACTTACCAGTGAATTGTTCTGATATACGCTTGAATAGTTCCTGTATTGCAGTACTGTTACCAATAAAAGTTCCAGACATCTGTGATAAAGATTCAAAAATGCAAATAAAAATGTGTTAATTATTTAATTGAATTTTAATATGTCATCTAACCAAAATTTATTTTAAGGCCAAGCACATAACCACCAAAGGCTCAAAGCCTTTAAAGGGAAAGTAAAAGATGAATATAAAACACACAGTATTTATAATTTTAAAAAACTATACCTTGAGGCCTCTTGGAGGAATGTCACAGACGGCAGTCTTGACATTGTTAGGAATCCATTCCACGAAGTAAGAGGAGTTTTTATTTTGGATATTTAGCATTTGCTCATCCACCTCCTTCATGGACATACGACCACGGAATATTGCTGCAACAGTAAGGTAGCGTCCATGTCGTGGGTCACAGGCAGCCATCATATTCTTAGCATCAAACATCTGTTGGGTGAGCTCAGGCACAGTAAGGGCTCTAGAAAGAAATAAAAACTTATGGTACTTATTTGTGTTTTCAAATATGAAAAAAAAAGCATGACATTTTATTGAGTGAAGTGACCTTGTTTTTGTACCATCTGTCAACAATTAATTGTTATTTAGTTAAATAAAAATGGATATTTACAGTTAGAGGAAATTCAGATCTTATACCCTCTACATGTAATTTTTTAGAAAATAATCTAACTCTTAATGTGCCATAAAGTTTTCCGAAAACTTCCGCCTCAGTCCCGTAAGAATTTCCCAAATTGCGATCAACCGGATATGAAATTTTTAAAATTGCGTAAAATCCATTTATATTATTATTGTCATACTGACTTTATCTTTTAGGATAAGAATGGTTATTTTATGTATCCAAAAGACCATATTGAGTTTAAAACTATTTTTACCTGTAGTTTAGTACTATTACTTAAGAAATAAAGTATAGCAAAATTGCATCTTCAAAAAAAAAAAACAACTAAAAACTACCAAAAAACTTCGCAAATTTAACAATAACAGTTGTGAGGGAAACAATTGCCATAGCCGGAAGTCGAATACACCTTTTTTCAAGCACTGAAGAGTTTTTATTTTCTGTAATTTTGTATCTAAAGAGAGTTCTATCGAGGCACGCTTTACCGCGCTTTGGTGATAACAAGGATGCGCACATTACTGCGCTTTAACAGGACAATTTTTCATATGTTGGAGAGCTATTTTAGTTTAATTATTTACATATTTATATAAAGGGTAAATATAAAATACAATAACCAATTCTTTACCTGTACTGCTGGCTACCTCGAGAGGTAAGAGGGGCAAACCCAGGCATGAAGAAGTGAAGACGAGGGAATGGTACCATATTGACTGCCAATTTTCTCAAGTCTGCATTCAACTGCCCTGGGAACCTGAGACAAGTTGTGATACCTGACATGGTTGCACTAACTAAATGATTAAGATCTCCATAGGTTGGTGTTGTCAGCTTAAGAGTTCTAAAACAAATGTCATAAAGTGCTTCATTGTCAATGCAGTAGGTTTCATCTGTGTTTTCTACAAGCTGATGAACAGACAGAGTAGCATTGTAGGGTTCCACAACTGTATCAGATACCTGGAATTTAAAATAAAGCAATGTACATTTCTTTTTGAACCTTCTAAAATTCATTGTTCTCATACTTATTTTTTAACTCTTCAAAGGGCAAATATATTTAGAAAACAAATTTTTTGAAGTTTATGAATTTTTTAAAGTTTATTTTCCAATATATGTACAAACTCAATTTAAACAAGCACAAAAACGCTTTTACTTTCCACCTTCTTCTCAACAGGGAAAGATTTTTTTTTAAAAATGATTATACTGCTTATGTTGCTGCCAAGCTATTTCAAAATCAATGTCAATGTCATAAATTAAGTCCCTAGATCATCGTACTATCACTAATTCCATCAAGCCAATATTTCAAAAAGAACTGTTAGAGTAGCTTTGATTATCAATGAATCTGAATCTAATATAAAAATATTTTTAAAAAAGTTTTAAAGATACCACGTTT
>MUZC01001837.1:24498-36642 GCA_002072015.1 Radix auricularia | reverse complement strand
TCAGAAAAATTAAATCTCATTTACATATTGGGCAAGTTTACGCGTGCGTTCAAAGCGAGTTATTTTTTGTGCAGTATTTTTTTCCCATGCCTTTATCTTGAGCGGTAAGCGTTGGGATTTATAGTCAAAAAAAGTTGTTTTTACTGGTTATTTATAATAACTACAACGAATAGTATTTTTGACGTGAGGCACATTTATGGCCTGCCGAGACGTCTATTGGAGGGGAGGCACAACATGCCACCGAAATGACGGCACAACGTCTTTAGGTGTGTTTTGTTGCTAGTATGTATAATGTATATAGTAAAAAAAGTATTAATATATATATATTTTTTTTAGTTTTAGGATCTTCAATTAAATGAATTAAACTGTCAATGCTGTTATTGGGTACAAATTTCAGTAATTATTTTATTTTAATTACCATTATTTTAATTTAATATACCTAGAATATATTTTTTTGCATTCTCGCTCCTCGTCTGCTGCATTGGGCCGAGGCCCCGCTCATCATTTTTTGCCTTGGGCCCCGCATCCTCTAGGGCCGGCCCTGGTCTTTTTCATAAAAGTCGTGAGAGTATTAATTCAATAACAATAATATCTGTTAAACTTATGATGCACATAAAAAAATATTACTATCTTTAAATACTAAAACCATAAATTGTTTTTGATTTTCATTGTTTTTGTAGGCCTTGATTTTTTATGACTTATGAAAAACAATAGTAACATTTTCCAAGAAAACACATGTAGTTATAGGTGCAACCTTGAAAGTTTCTACAATGAAATTCTTGTATCCGTTTTGTCTGGATAAATTCTCCAAACGTTTTAAATAAAAAGTAAAAAACTGCCACTTCAATTATCACAGTTGTCATGTTGCAATAATGTTTTTAAAAGGAATCAATCGTTTCAGTTAAGGTGTAACATGTAAAATAATTGCACCTTGACTTTTCCATATAGATCTATCTACTTTTTTTATTTTTCTTTTTTTAAAAAAATTTTACTCTTTATCCTTGGCCATTGGGGTGATAAAGGCTTAAAACGGGACATTGATCTTTACACATTCATGAGCTTTACCGATATTGTCCCGTATCATATTCATGAGCTTTACCGATTTTGTCCCGTATCATATTCATGAGCTTTACTGATATTGTCCCGTATCATATTCACGAGCTTTACCGATATTGTCCCGTATCATATTCATGAGCTTTACCGATTTTGTCCCGTATCATATTCACTGGAGACTTTGTTATCACTATCTTATAATATTCGGCTACAGACGTTCCTTCTATATGGAAGATTATTGCATCCTATGCATGTCCATGGTAAATGATAAATCTTGCATTTTGAGAGTTTTAAATGTTTATAGTATGTTGATTTTCCTAAATTGATTAGACAACCAATTCCAGATGTGATGAACGATAATTTATATATGTCCTTACCTACATGCAGAATTTCTTTTAAGTTTCTTTTTTACCCACATACAGTAACCTGCTACTTTGAGAACTTGCAGTAACCTGCTACTTTGAGGACTTACTTTGATCGTTGTAGTATTTGATGAGGACTCCTCCACCACCTCATCACTGATGTACACCACCTCTGTCCTGGGGACTGGCTCTGTGCCGACTTTGCAGGCTCGCCGAACCTTGGGTAAAGAATGAATTCTTTTAAAAACACCCAAACTATAATCTGATAGAAAACCTAACTTTGGCCAGTGTCTGGGAGTTAAATGTTAATAGGATAATATTATTTTTACTATAATAGCTTCATCCTTATTTGTTCAGCTTGTCTCTTGAATTGATAGCAAAATTATCGACCGCTTTTATGTCTGCATACTCATTTCTCTCTCTCTTTCTTGATTTTCTTTCTAAACTTTCATATTGTTATTCTATTTATAGCCCCCCCCCCCTTATTGTGATGGCTATTGTTATTCTATTTGTATCGCCCCCTATTTGTTATGGCTAACGTTATTCTATTTGTATCGCCCCTATTTGTTATGGCTAACGTTATTCTATTTGTATCGCCCCCTATTTGTTATGGCTAACGTTATTCTATTTGTATCGCCCCCTATTTGTTATGGCTATTGTTACTCTATTTGTATCGCCCCCTATTTGTTATGGCTATTGTTATTCTATTTGTATCGCCCCTATTTGTTATGGCTATTTTTACTCTATTTGAGGCATCCACTTACTTTGATGGCGATGCTGACGTAACAGAAGACTACAATCAACATCATGATCAGGAAGAGAACAAAAATAACACTGGAAGGAGAGAACACGTCATTAGTGATACAGATCAAAGGTCACAGTCTCAATTGAAAACCACTTTTTGCCCATATCGATGTGTAATACATTTTGGTGAAATTAGACTCGTGTCCTAGAGCTAGACAACGAAAAGTGGTTTTTATATTGAGTGTAAGTACTTAAACTTTACTTAAAGTACGTCAATTTTCAGTTTTTTATTATTTCTTCTTTCATTACTGTCGCGGGGAACACGAATATATATAACAAACACTATTATGTCTAGGGGTAGAAGTATAAGATTAATTGGACTCGAATCGACACAAGTCACGAGTACAAATTAAATTAATTCTTTAACTTGAAAATACAAATTGTTAAAAGATGCAGGTCTATTGACAAATTATAAAAATGTAATCCAATGCCTTACACATACAACCATCATAAAGATATGGGGAGAAAAGAAAACTTTTCTTCTGTCGTATGCAAGAACAAACACATACAATTTTTTGTTCTTCCTGTCTATTTTTGAAATATCAATTTTACTTATATAATTTTTCAGAAAAAAGATGATTATAACTTTTATAAATAGGTAACAGCTAACATGTTACTTATTTTGAAAGCCAAATGTCAAATCAATACGTTGAGCAAGTTATATTGCAGAGTGAGTGTAAGGCTTCCGCTTTGATGTCAAATCATGCAGGGAAAATAAAAAAGTTGTTTCATTTGGTGTCTAAGAAAACAAAACAACAAAGAGAGAATGCTAAGAATGGACCTGTAGTATGCCTTGACCAGACTGTTCTGTACCAGGCTCTATTTGACTTGACACACACCACGACTGATGGTCTCAAAGAGGACCAGGCAAGGGATGGCATAGATGGCGTTGATCAAGGTTAGAATTAGAGTTATGCCCCTTGATTTCTTCGGCGTGATCGTCAGCTTGGTTATGTTACACAGTTTGATGTACCTGCAGATATACAACAGTAACAACTCTGTTTTATTGTCACAACGTTCGCCAATCAGAGATGTATCTGCAGATATACAACAGTAACAACTCTGATCATTGTCATCACGTTCGGCAATCGGAGATGTATCTGCAGATATACAAAAGCAGTGCTTTTTTTTCTAGCGAAAAATGTTTGGGAACTCATTTCACATCTGTTTTTTAACTTATGTCAGAAAATACTATAATAGTCTATAATTAAATTTTCCACTGAAAACATATTTTATTGTACAGATATTTAAAGAAATAAAAGTTTTTATAAGAAAATGAGAGACTCATAAAAAAGGTTTGGGAACTCAGTTCCCAAGAGTTCCCACTGAAAAAAGCACTGTACAAAAGTAACAACTCTGTTTTATTGTCACAACGTTCGGCAATCAGAGATAAAAACACAATAACTTATGGCACGGATAGAATCGGAGCATCACCAGGAGACCTAAATCTTTAACTGGCGAGAAAACACAAAAAATGTCAATTGTCTTGAAACTGTGTAAATAAGACTTACACGAATGATGATAAAATCATACCTATCCACTGTTATGAGTGCCAATAGTATCATACCTGTCTACTGCTATGATTGCTAATAGTATCATACCTGTCTACTGTCTACTGCTATGATTGCTAATAGTATCATACCTGTCAACTGCTATGAGTGCTAATATTATCATACCTGTCCACCGCTATGAGTGCTAATAGTATCATACCCGTCTACTGCGATGAGTATGAGTTATATGTATTAAAATAATATTATACCTGTCCACTGCAATGAGTGCTAACTTTGTTATACAAAATGAGGGGTAGGACTGCAATCAGGCTTATAAAAAAATAAATGGAAGAGACGTAAACAAGGTAAGGGTTAGCCTGACCGGACGTAACAAAACNTGTTATACAATAGTGTTATACCTGTCCACTGCGATGAGTGCTAACTGTGTTATACAATAGTGTTATACCTGTTTACTTCGATGAGAGCAAACTATGTTATACAATAGTGTTATACCTGTCCACTGCGATGAGAGCAAACTATGTTATACAATAGTGTTATACCTGTCCACTGCGATGAGTGCTAACTGTGTTATACAATAGTGTTATACCTGTTTACTTCGATGAGAGCAAACTATGTTATACAATAGTGTTATTACCTGTCCACTGCGATGAGAGCAAACACGAATATGCTGACCCCAAGGCTTGTCTGAGTGACCCAGACGATGAACCTGCAGTAACCGGTGTTGGTGTTCACGCGCCACACCCCGAGGTACTCCATGAAGAAGTTCGTGTTCCGGAAGGCGCAGGAAGTCAGGTCGTAGAGAGCCACAAACAGGATGTACCAGTCACAGTTTGATTTGTTCTGTTGCCAGGTGGGGATGTATGACAGAAAAGATTGATGAGATCTAGATCTAACATTGATCTTTTGTTTTTATAAGTGTTAAAGTATGGGGTGGGGCAGGAGTGAGACTGTTCAGTACTAACATTATACCAAGAACGTAGAGGATTAAATGTATCAGAAGATTTGAGGCTTAAAAGGATTATAGAATAAATCTGATTGGCTACTTTATGGTAAGTATGTCAGAGGATTAAAGGTCCCAGGGGATTAAAGGCGGTAAAGGTTTATATGCCTCCGAGGATTAAAGACATCCGAGGTTTAGAGGCCAGATAGGTATACATGTAACATATGATTAAAGATCAAACTGATCTGCCTTGTCAAAGTACTTACTGTGTCAGCCGGGTCTCTTATGCATTACAAATTTTTTAAAAGTTAGGCATTCGAATTACTGATATAGTATTATTTAATTAGTAGTGACGTAGCTAGGGGCAAGTAACATAGGTTATTGTCAGTTTCTCACATAGAATCCGCCCCCCTCTCCCACATACACACAACACTGTAAAGGTGGTAAAATATACAAACACCATACCACACAATGCAATAAGAGCCCCGCTTCACGCTGCAATTGTTTTAAGGCAGAAATCGTTTGACCTGACCCTGGATTTCATGAAAATCTTTACCTGATGTCACTGATGACATGCGTTAAATTTACACTTGACAATGATTTGATCCTTAACACTAACTCTGATAGCGTTCACAAAAGATCTGAGGAAGCTGGAGTTCTCGTGAAACTAAAAATATTTCAATACGACTAAATATTTTATTCCCTGAGGTCTGTGTTCACACTAGCTTTTCATTGGCCATTCTAACTCTAATGTTTTATTTCCTGAGGTCTGTGTTCACACTAGCTTTTCATTGACCATTCTAACTCTAATGTTTTATTTCCTGAGGTCTGTGTTCACACTAGCTTTTCATTGACCATTCCAACTCTAATGTTTTATTTCCTGAGGTCTGTGTTCACACTAGCTTTTCATTGGCCATTCTAACTCTAATGTTTTATTTCCTGAGGTCTGTGTTCACACTAGCTTTTCATTGACCATTCTAACTCTAATGTTTTATTTCCTGAAGTCTGTGTTCACACTAGCTTTTCATTGGCCATTCTAACTCTAATGTTTTATTCCCTGAGGTCTGTGTTCACACTAGCTTTTCATTGGCCATTCTAACTCTAATATTTTATTCCCTGTGTCCTGTGTTCACACTAGCTTTTCATTGGCCATTCTAACTCTAATGTTTTATTTCCTGAGGTCTGTGTTCACACTAGCTTTTCATTGGCCATTCTAACTCTAATATTTTATTCCCTGTGTCCTGTGTTCACACTGGCTTTTCATTGGCCATTCTAACTCTTATGTCTTATCCTCAGGTGGGCCATGTATCCCTCCCATCCTGTATGTGCTGATGGCCAGCTGACAGGACGCGGTGCCGTGCAGCAGATTCTCAACGGAATGCTCTGTAGTGAGAGGTACTATCACCAGCACAAGTTGTTTGATGAGCAAACCTGGCCACACAAAGTTGTTGCTCACAGCACAGAAATTTCAAGGACCTCCTCTATGGCCTCCTGCCCACTTTTGATGCCGAGAAGTTCTCAATAAACCGTGCCTCCAACATAAACTTTTGTGAGGAGACTATCGTGGGCAGCTCCTGCTCCTGCAACATGGTGGAAAGTTTGCGAGGGAGAGCCATACGAGAGTGCAGGGCGGACGAGACTTATGCTCAACTGCTCAAGAAGATGTCCCAGCTCAGCAACCATCTTAGTGATGTCCTGGGCATGAGTCCAAAAAATATTCAATGGACATCCATGATGGATGGCCTGAGCAGCTTTGCTTGCCACAACACGGCACCTTTCTGTAACAACACGGCACCTTTCTGTAACAACACGGCACCTTTCTGCAACAACACGGCACCTTTCTGCCACAACACGGCACCTTTCTGTAACAACACGGCACCTTTCTGCCACAACACGGCACCTTTCTGCAACAACAATCGTTCTTGTATCACAGCCAAGACGGTGGAGGATGCATGGAAACTAGTGGACCACCAGAGCATGTGTTTACATAACAACCCACGTTATAAAAGATTTTCCAAGGCCACAAGGTTTGGACTGATCTACAGGATAGCCCAAGAGATTAAGACGGCTGTGAACGATGGAACCAATCCCAGCTTTAACCTGTATTCAGGACATGACACCACAGTGTCACCCCTGATTACGGCCCTTGAACTCAACGATGCCGTCTGGCCAGGGTTTGCCACCAGGATAATATTTGAGCTCTATCAAAAGGAGAGCTCTAAGGAAAACTTCATCATGGTCCTGCAGAACGGGAAAGTGGTCACCCATGAAGTAGTTTTCTGTCAAGGGCCCACCACTGAGGGGTTTTGTGGCTTAGACAGATTGTTGGATTACGTCACTTCAGAGAAGAGCCAATCAACCAATCAACTTGTCTCGCCATAAAACCAGAAGAGAAGTAAGAGGAAAAGATTAATGTCCCTAATGCATTTGTTAACAGAATGGATGAGATCTTTGAAATATTGTCAAGTTCAAGGCTGTTTAAAAATTACAATTTTTAAAATGATGATTTAAAAAAATGTCCAAATTTATTTTTTACAAGAATTAATATGAATGGTATAAATTTCAAAAGAATAAAGCTTACAAATATTGTCAAATTAAGTCACAGCCAGGAGTATATAACATATAACAAACGTTATCATTACTCACACTTCTAGCCTTTATCCGCTGCTTATAAGCCTGCCACATTTTTGGTATCAAAGGGAATTAACTGATACTAATCATTGGTCTTTCAGTTGGGTACCAACCTTTTCTAGTCCCAGTTAGAGAAATGACACAAGTTGTTTTGAATTGAATCATTTGATACGAATGAAATATGAGAACAATTTAATCTGAGCTAAGGAGATCAATTTTACTTTAAATCTTATGAAATTTCATACCATACGCTTTAAACAAATAATCACAGATGGTTTGATATAACTTGCATCAATCTCTTTTGGTTGCCGTCTCTTCATATTACAGAAATTCCGATGCTACATTAGACATTAGCTAAATCACATAATACAACGCAACATGTCATCAGCCTACGACTGCTGGCGGAATATAGAAAGCACATTTGGCAGTGCAGAACTAATATAGCTTTCAATAAACACAACTACACGGAACCTCTAATAGAGAAAATATTTAGAGCAAAAATTCAAAATCTAATAGAGCAAATATAATAATAACATAATAATAAAATAACAAAATAAATAAAACCAAATACACAGCATAATCTAAATTATACTTAAAAATTAATAGTATACTATATTCTTCTGATGTAAATAAATGTAAATAAAGTATCAACAATGTATAACTATAGTGTAAGGGCCATAACCCCGGACAGTGTCTGCGCTCAGAAATCTGCTCTTTTCCTTTCAGAGAGGAATCGGGAGGACCAAAAGGAACAGGCACGGACAAGTCCACTGGAGGAACAGCCATAACCCATCACCCCCTCTCTTATATTCTGTGTGTTCACACCATGCCACTTTTCGTCCCTCTCATTCTCACATTTCACTTCACGGGGCATATCACTCACACCACCATGTTTGTATGTTNAAAAAAAAAAAAAAAAAAAAAAAAAAATTATTTCCATTGTAAGGCCTTCAGCCAATATTTCCTAAAAACTATGTACATTTAAAATAAATAAAATTAAACGCTATGTCCAAAAAGGGACTGCAGCGGAGATCGATGAGAGAAGTTTGAGGTTTCCGCTGCAACCCCCCTTTTTTTAAAAAAAAAAGAAAAAAAAAAAAAAAAAATCCTATTAAGTGGCAAGCACTTAACTTCGTTCTCCGTTCTCTGTAACCAGCGATAAAATTTCAATGAATGAATTGTTAAGACTAAGTATTTTCGTTGTATGATTTGTCACTAGCTCAATCGGTTTTATTATATATATATACTTATACATACAATAATCTCATATATACAAGAAGTGTCTGTAACAGATAAGATATAAATATATATGTTATAAATATAAACATGAGTGTTTATCTTTCATTTGTGTCCCAGTACCGTCAATACTAAAGTGGGAGCTACCACTTACTGATTGGCCTTGGAGAGATCATTGTCGTTGGGGGAGGGGGTGGTGATGATTACTGGTGCATAGCGGATGAGGGTGGCGGAGAATAAATTTAATGTGGGTGATGATAGCATAAAAGAAATAAAGTGATTTAGAAAATGATATCTTTCTTTTTCTCGAAGCTATATTGCCTTCCAGACTACAGTAACATTTTACTAAAACTCCTTGTGGTAAAAAAGATTACGATTTATATTATTTTTGAACAGTAAAAGAAACAATTAACAAACAACCGAAATTGACAAAACGTTTTCTAACTGTTATCACACAAGTGGCAATTGGCTTGCTCGTATTTAAAAACATTTCGTTAATGATTACTAAATTGGCTTGCTCGTATTTAAAAACACTTCGTTAATGATTACTAAATTGGCTTGCTCGTATTTAAAAAACACTTCGTTAATGATTACTAAATTGGCTTGCTCGTATTTAAAAACATTTCGTTAATGATTACTAAATTGGCTTGCTCGTATTTAAAAACATTTCGTTAATGATTACTAAATTGGCTAGCTCGTATTTAAAAACATTTCGTTAATGATTACCTAATTGGTAAAACATCATACTATTAGTGGAGAACGAATAACAGCGGCTTTAAATAAAGTAATATGTGATCAAGATGCTAAAGAATAAAGTTGTTATTTGAAATTAATAAAACTGTTGTTTTTTTACAATTACCGCCATTTATTTCTTTTCTAGTTGAGAAATTATAATCTCAACGTCCCCACCTTATAGCCATCGTTTTTATTTTTGTTTTAAAACTAAGTGATTCGCCACTTGACTTCGATCTCTTTAATAAGAGATACAATTTAAAAGAGTTACTTGGATTTTCCTATCCCCCAATATCGATTGAATTCAATTATAAAAGTATATCTTGTATTACTAGGATTCTCCTACCTGTGAGTTGATCTTGAAACTATATCCATTACACACGCAAGGGAGGTAATTGATTTTTAAAAAAAAAATAAACGTACGTTTTGAAAGTATTAAATACATTTTTAATTACAATTTTTAAAATAAACAGATTTCGAACCAAATTTCCTACCAAAAATAATCACAACTTAATCCCCTCTCGCCTATATACTAACACATAAATACTCAAATCCGAATCACCCATTGTCTATATAATTACGCATGTATCATCAAATCTTCATCCAATCAAGTCTATACAACTACACACAAGTCTGCCACATCTCGCGTATGTCTCGGTCCCTATAAAAACTGAAATTTGATCTGTTTTAATCGTGTAACTACTTGGGCAGGGGGCGGTATATCTGTCTAGTGACACGTGATGTTCCTGTTGTGACATGTAGACGTTTAGGTGTAAACTTTACCCTGGATATCTCGAGGGGCGGTATATCTGTCTACAAAGAGCTGCCACGCAACATAGGACAGTCGTATATAAAAATTCTCCACAAAAAGAAAACTGATAGAACACAAACAAAAAATTATAGACCAATATCTTTACTTAACACAGATTACAAAATAATCACTAAAGTAATAGCAAATAAAATTAAACCGTATCTAAAGGATCTGGTGCACCCAGATAAACAATGCAGTATTAAAGACAGGAATATAAACAACCATAACCACTTTATCAGAGACATAATACATTATGCCAAAGACAAAAACATCGCAGCAAGTATCTTGGCCCTCGACCAAGAGAAAGCATTCGATAGGGTATGTCACACATACCTACACAAAATATTTAGAGCTGCGGAAATTACCGATTAATTTCTCGATTAATCGGTAAATTATTTTATCGATTAAAATTATTTTAATCGATAAAATAGTCTTTAAAAATAAAAAATGTTTTTGTTTTTTAAATAAATAATTAATAATATTTTTTATTTTATCATTATTTTTTTTACGTACAAACTTGTCCGTTAAGGGAATTCAGAAAGAGTATACTTTAAAATAACCTGTTTTATAACGACAATGATATTTAAAGAAAACATTGTTATTTAACAATAACAAAATTTAAATTCATTGACATTATATTGAACTAGAGTCTACTTATTTTTAAATATATCCCCTAACAATAGTACATGTTTTAAATTTAAACACAAACCATAGAAATACGTAGGACGCAATAATCTTCTGTACAGAAGGAGCGTCTGTAACATATAAGATAAGATAAGATCTCTCAAGTGGTCGTAGATTTCCTTGTTTGTTTTGTGGATAAGACTTTCGTTATTTTTTATGGCGCGTAGGCTTGTTTGATAAATAGAGGGGACTCTCGTCCCCATGTAGTGCGGTGTTTTGTTATCCATAGGTGTCAGACGTGTCAGTCTGACCCCTATGTAATAGTGTGTTAGTTAATGTTCCTTGTGGTCCTTGATTGCTTGTCCAATGTGCCTGATCCTCATGGCTTTAATTTTGGTTTCTATATCCTACAGATTTGTTCCTCCTTCTAATTTGGTCTGTATTAGAGTTGATTTCTTAATATTCCATTTGGTGTGCTTAAAGATATATGTTCTAATCACTTGGTTAATTTTGGTTAGAGTGGGACAGTGGCGTAGCGAGGGGTGGCAGGGGGGGGCGAATGCCCCCGGGCGCCACGTTAGGGGGGCGCCAAAATGAGTATTAAAACTCATTATTTAATTTCATTTTAATGTAAACTAATGTATCCCAAATAAGTTTGCGAGATTGAATATTGGAGCTCCGAACATATCTTTATTACAAAACAGTTGTTAAACATGATTTAGGCGCCCCCAATGAGCGTTAAGGGGAGCCATTCTACTCATAAATAAATGACAAATCCTAATGTAGGATTGCTGATGTGTTGTTTTTTTTTTTTAATTTAATTGATGGTAGTGAGCAGTAAGAGACCAATACGATTCTTTTAATAGAGCTACCAGAGACGACACTAAAAGCAACCAAAATTACCAAGACAAGAAAAAGGAGTGGCTTAAAGCAGTGGTTCTCACCCTGTGGTCCATGGCCCACAAGTGGTCCGCGAAGATTTGCCAGGTGGTCCGTGAGAGAAGCATGAAATTTACGCACTGTAGGATTAATCGAGATAGACTAGCAAGTAAAAGAATTAACGCAGAATTAAATATATTTCTGATCTGGCCATAATGGTTTTTAATTTTATCAAGCTCGTCAATTAAATTCTCGTCTCTTTGATTTCTTATGCTCGAATATGAATCTTGAACGTTAACAGTTACTAATGTATACTGAAGTTCGCTGGTTATCTGACTGTTTTAATTACGCGATGACGTAAGAGATTTTCATGTAGAAATAACTCAAAGCTTGTTGATAGTTTGAACCATGGCTAATGGGTTGCTGTTCTGGCTTACTTGGCTGAAATTTTTGAAAAGCTCAATAAACTTAATTCCACTCGGCAAGGAAAGCAGATACATTATATGACTCTCAGTGACAGAATGTCTGCTTTTACGAAAAAGCTTGATCTTTGAAAAAAAA
>MUZC01001836.1:22860-36670 GCA_002072015.1 Radix auricularia | reverse complement strand
CCGAGTTAGTCATGCTTAATAAGTCTCGTGCTAGTCATGTATGTTTCCTAGTAACAAATTAATTATATTTAGTCGATGATATGCCCCTGTTAATTCATTGTGTCTCATTTATCATGTTTGTATACCATGATTTTGCCACACTTTTCAGGCATTTGTTTTTTTTTCGTTTGGTGTTTTGGTTTAATCGTGTTTATAAATTTAGAAACATTTTTTAAACTTTATTTTTGTGGACCTGTTAATAGTGTTTTGGATTTTTACAAAAATTCATATATTCACTTTATTACATCAGACATTCACCATATTATCTTTTAATTCGCCTAGTATGCGAAGCATAGTACGAGAACTAAGACAAGAGGGCAGCGGCGTTCCCTCTTTTCTGAAGTCACCACCAGACGGTGCGAGGCACTCTCTTCTTTGGTTCTAAAAAAAGAAGTAAGGAAAATTACGGACAGGACAGTAAAAAAATTTTTAAACGGTTTTTACAATTTGGAATGACAATCGTGAAACTTGAATATCAACCGCAAAATACGAATCGTCCTTCAATATCATACACTGTATCGTTCATCTTTAAAAAAATACTTAGATAAGAAGCCAACTAATATAACAAGCTCCCTGGGTGAGGGGTACGTAAAACTTTGTATAAGACGCGTCTTATATACACCAAGAAACGGTAGTGACACGGTGAAGTGGCATCGGTAATAACTTTTTTCAAAAGCCTGCGATTGGTCAATTAAATCGAGAAAACCAGCGTTAAGTAGCAAATTTGGCCATCTTTTGTTCTCGAGATATTGGGGCACGGCGACATAAAATAATGGACATAACCGATGAGCAAAAATGCTACGAAAGAATCTGGCGGTTCCACTTAAAAAACGACGACTTAAAAGGGTTGGCGAGTTAACCGAGGTCGAGATAAGTGGTTTCGACTGTATTTGCAATAAGATAAAACATATGTTAATAAATATAACCAAACGCGTTTGAGATAAGCAAAAGTTTGTTACCAATATCTGTAAAGTAACTAGATATATACAGAATATGTGAATGCTAATGGTATTATGTAAGGCCAAAAATGTACAACTTTTCCAGTGTGAATGTTCAGAATTAGAGAAGATTTTACTTACACATTGGATACAGTATTCATTTTCATGGGCGAGTATTTGTTTAAATATAACGTAAATAAATACTGGTAGTTATCAAAATAATTAGGTTCATTCAGGGGCCAACCTTTATAATGTACACACGTAGCCAGCGGATAAATTCCTTCATGTACAAGGCTTCAAGTTTCTAAATAACATCAAATCATTGTAACTTTTTTTTTTAATTTACAAAATCGTTGAATTGTTTACCTTGTAACCTAGGATTTTAAAAAAATAAATATTGAATTTTTTAACAATCGAGGCGATTACTTTAATTCTGTATATTCTAGTTTAATACAATATATCTCAAAGGGAGAGAGAAAATAAAGTTGCGCATTGAATTGAACGAGAAGTTGCAATTACGCAAATCTTGGTTATAATTTTTTTCTCTAGGGGAAAAAAAACATTTATTTCATCTCTAATTTATTTGGGAAATCTGACATGGATGAATACTCTCCTTTTGATTGTCATACACCTTCTTAATAACTTGCTCTTGAGCTAAACCTTAATGGCACAAATTCCTAAAGTTTCTTCTCAAAGGGCAATTAACAAAAAAAAAATAATAATAATAATGGAATGAGCTTTTCAATGATGTGATGGCTTAGGGATTGTTTCCCTTGATTGCCTTCAGTGTCGGCGCAAATCGATCTTAAAATGTCATTCTGTTGTCTAAGATAACATTTTGTGTACTGACCCACAAGTATTAGCCTGCGATACAAAACAAACAGCTTTTAACATTGCTGAATATTAGATGGCCGCATGCACTGTGCAACTGTACATGCTATTAGCCACCGCTGCCTCAGAATCTGAAATGGCAGTCTCTGTTTCTGAACGTTAACAATAACAAACAAACACATACAACTTTCATTTACAAGCATCCAACGTCTCCACCTTTCCCTGGCACATGCAGGGCATTGAAGGTCACGCTGACATTGATAGCCTCTCTGTCACGTGTCAAAAACATTATTTTTTATGACTTTGACATTAAACAAAACGGCCGAGGTTTATATGTGCGCCGACATACAATACGTGGCCATATGTGATTCTCGGGATAAGGTTTTATTTATAACTGTTTGAATAACTCAAGTTTATATAAATATTCAGCATGTACGAGTGGCTGTAAAATACAGCCATCTCAACACAGTATCAAACTTTTACAAATGTCTCCAAAAAATGTGCATTTTAAACATGGGAAAGTTGAATTTGATTTTCTTTCCTTTTGAATCCTAGGTTAATAACATGACGTCTTATGGCGTACATAGATATCAATACAGTGCTGGGAAGAAAAATAAACCTTTTATTTTATTTCAAAGCTATGATTATCCTGCAAATATTTTCTGTATGAATCAATTAAGTCTTGTTAGTAGCCAATTAGACCAGACACTAATACAAATAAATATAGAACATTCTATTTGAGAGTTGAGCGTCAAGCTCTTACAATCCGACTTGATATATATGTTTTGAGCCTCTACATACGGAAGCCGCTATAAAAGTATTGTGCTTGACCACCTGTGCGCACCCCCCGACATTCGGTAAACAGGTGCGTCACCGTTCATCCTGAGCCAAAGAATATACACAGCAGCCGTGAATCTCCCTGGTGTCCACCTTGTGGAAGTTGTTTTGGTGCCGCTAACTTATTGTTCACTTTGTGTGTTCATAACCTCGTGGTCGTAAGGGGTTGTTATGTTTCCATTAAAGCAGGGGTGCGCAACGTTTGGACCAATGACGGCCGCATGAAAAATTACTTTTGCTACGGCCGCAAAAAGATTTTCACTGGAAATCGAAAGGATAATAATAAAAAATTTACCTCTCGTAAAAATTAACGCGAGATAATAATGACATCATCATAATGTATTGTAGGCAAACACAGTGCTTCATTACAAATAAAACATTTCAATTGATATTTTCTTATATTTCTACTTCATTGAACATTGTCATATAAACCTAACAGTGTCCTAACATTATGCATGTCCCATACGTACAGCATACGGATATTTTTAAGTGACATTAGTATACTGAGAACACAATAATTGAATAAGTGATAAGCTGCTTCACTAGCACTGTCCATGTAACTGACTGGCTGCCTTGCTCTTGGATGTTTGCCGAGTGTCGCGCAAAGACCGGATGTGGCTTTTTTATGGTTGCATCTGGCTCGCAGACAAATGTTCCATTATTATAAAACATGTTTCATCAGATCCCGTGGAACTGTATATTAATTGATTATCCAAAACAAACAAACAAACATACAAACAAACAAAAACATCAAAAAAACGTCTCCACACCTGAACGGAGCTTAAACTCACCACGTATCAACAAGACTACAAAGCCATGCAGCACCATAAGTCGCATTAATAGTAGGAAATACTCAATTTTGATTAGCAACAGCATAACGATGTTATTAAAAAGAATTCAGAGACATAATTATTGTACTTTCAGTGTTGAAATTACACACAATGCCCCCATTTACTTGAATTATAATGTAATAAATTTAATGTATGGCTCTCACAGAATTACTTTCTATAATATATGGTGTTAATGGCTCTCTCAGACACAAAGTTTACCGACCCCTGCACTAAAACATCAATTATGTATTTTCCCTTGGACTAATTTTGAAAACAATATGATAACCATGGCAAATTTCCTCTTTCTACCCGAGATTATAATTTCATTAACCACTAATGAAACTAAATGGACTGTGTCAGCCAGCAAATTCGATCATTGGTCGCATTGAGTGGGTTTCATCCAATCAAAACTACAATAATTTGATTCTGCTTCAGTGATGAAGAAGTTGAGAATATGCTACGAAAGAAAACAAAACTATTATAAAAAATAATAAGATAAACTAAACGTGCGTCAATACGTCTACAGACACTTCAAGAACCATATTTTAAAGCCTCATAAAGTTCAAAATGACATTTGCATAAAAACATTTCATAATACCTGAAATCTATCAGATTAGCAGCAATCTTAATTTTAAGGTTGTTTTTGTGGTTCAAGATATAGTGATATATCCGATGAAGGAATAAATTATCTTTTCTGTAACGCTAACACTATCCATGCAAGACTATATAGCATGCTCGTTTCGCTTTCATGTTGACATGCTGTACGAAGTAAAAGGCACTAATTTTTTACTAAAAAGTTTTCTTTGTTTTACCATTTTTTTCAAAATTTATTGAAGGCTGTACCACAATTTCGGTGCCGTCGACTAAAAAGAGCGCATTTGTAGGGACTTCTTCTAGTGTCCATCCACATTTGGAACTGTCAGGACTTCTTCCTGTGTCCATCCACATTTGAAATTTTCAGGACTTCTTCCTGTGTCCATTCACACTGGGAACTTTCATATCAAAACACTTTTGTGCTGTTTAACTTTAATCTGACTTTGTGGGCATATATTTATTGTATTTTATTTGAATTTTCCCAATCTAATTTGAATACATCAGAACAACAAAATAAACTATGTATATTTATATTTATATTTTGTTATTTACAATAATCCTCAACCTTTAGAACTAAAACTTGTTGATAAGTCGTGACAAACATGTACAATCAAAGATGTGAATCAAATTCATACCTATAGGCAGATACAGTAAACGCCGATAGAATAATGTACAAATTACTGCAGACTAGAAAAGAGAAAATGAGAGAGAAAATTCGAACCAGAACAACCCACAGAACTCAACTTCCTTGGCATCAAAAGAATATGCTCCTCCAGAATAGTCTCTCCCCCCCTCCACATCTCACAGCAAGCAATGCATGACTGGTGCCTCTTAAATATCTTTAAAGACTTTAGCGCCAATGATGCGTATATTTTTTTTTTAAATTTTCCTTTTTTAAAATTTGTTTAGTTAACACCACACAATACCTTTGAAGTTACTTTATGGACACATTCTTTGTGACATTAGTTTGAAGGACGCCACAGTTTTTAGAACCAATAATTGCTTGAAGATTGACATATTTCTATGTATGAAATAAGGCTGACAATAAAATATCACACCTGCACCTGACTATCTTTTCCCTATTACTTACAAAGTTCTTGATTTATTACCGTTGTCAATTTAAATTCTGGAAGATGTTTTCATTTTCTCCATTAATTTTTCATTATGAATTTGCGGAAATGACTTAAAATTACAGGGAATTTTCCTCAATGTTTCTTTAACAAAATTTTTTGAAGTCATTCCAGCAAGATGAATTACGTTTTAAGATTGTGTCACTGACACGCAATCCATGTTTCCATTTGACCACCAGGTAATGGATCCGCTTTGGGCCTTACACGCATCGTATCGATGCTCTCATTTCCTCGTCTTGGGCGTAATGTTCAAACAAACCTCAAGCTGGTATCGACCGTGGCTACCACCATTCAACAAACTCCTTCATTGATGGCATCTATCCGAGCGGCCGCCCAACAGAGCGTGTCCATCAGACGTCCACATTACCCCGCCGTTGTGATCAACCCACGGGTGTCTCACATGAGCAAACATCTGGAAACATGGCCTGATGAACTGTCTACTATGGGAAAGGGGACGTGGTGGGGGGATTAGAGAGTAATATGTGTAAATGAAGGGGGACTTAAAGGAAAATGGCTGCAGAATACTGGGAGACATGTGACTCATTTGTGTGGAAGACATGTTAAAGAATAATTATGTTAAAGCTGAGAACATAATGTGAGATTGATGGTCTAAAATTGAGAATAGAAATGACGCAAGTGAGAAGATGTGAGATTAAATGTAAGGGTGTGTAAAAAGGCGACAGAATGTTTATTAAATTACAGATAAGGACCCAGGGGTGTAATAATTTTCTGCCTCGTTTCTTCTAATGCCTCGTACCTGCTTGTCTACAGAAGCCTCATACCTTCCTCGTCTCTACAGAAGCCTCATACCTTCCTCGTCTCTACAGAAACTTCATATCTTCCTCGTCTCTACAGAAGCCTCATACCTTCATCGTCTCTACAGAAGCCTCATACCTTCCTCGTCTATATAGAAGCCTCATATCTTCCTCGTCTATATAGAAGCCTCATACCTTCATCGTCTCTACAGAAGCCTCATATCTTCCTCGTCTCTACAGAAGTCTTATACCTTCATCGTCTCTACAGAAGCCTCATACCTTCCTCGTCTATATAGAAGCCTCATACCATCCTCGTCTCTTCAAAAGACTCATAACTTCCTCGTCTCTATAGAAGCCTCATAACTTCCTCGTCTCCACAGAAGCCTCGCTTTTTCGTGCCAGCAGACACTGTCTATTATTTATTTATTTTTTACTTCCTTAAACATTTTTTTAAATAACAACCTATAATAACGGTCTCGTTGTAATGATGAGGCCAGAGCTCGGCAGTTGTCCAGTTTTTAATGTCTGGCAGATCCGTTAATTGAAGCGAAACACGCGCAGCTGACCTCAAATATCGTCTTAAAATAAACAGTCTTGCTGCCTGGAAACACAAATTTTGAAAAGACTGCAATCAGGCTTTTATGTAAATAAATATATATGTTATTAAGATAGGGTATGTTTAGGACTGAATAAACGAGACAAAACAACATACCCTCTTTTAATAACACATATATTATATAACATAAATGTCACTGACGCCATCAAGACTAGAGAAAAGATTTCTCATTGAAATGTTATACTGGGCCCAAGATCAGTTTATGATCGTCTATAATTATTTGACAGACATTATATTTTGTAAAGATCAAAGAATGGTTTAAAGATTAGAGGAAACAAATTTTCATTTAATTATTAGTCATTAACTTATTAATATTTTGTATACACTCAGTGCAATGAGAGGTTGGGGTGGGGTGGGTGGTCGGTCCTCTTCCAGATGTGTATTGTATTATGGGACAGGAGGGTGGCGAGCAATAATTCGCTCTAAGGTTCGTTGGTCTGTGCGCATAAAGTAAAAAATCCCATGTGCAAAGTTGCACGGCATCCGTTTTTTTGTGTGTTCCATATTTGACAGAATTTAGCTGCGCGGTAAATATAAACTGCTGCGCTGCGTCTGTCAGATATGTGCGCGGCCACGTAAACGTGCAGCTTACAGGGAACATTGAGGGCGAGAAATTTTACGACACGCCTCCCACGATATTAATGTAGCTACGACACTGTTAATACATTGAACTATTGAACAAAATGTGTTTTTAAATATTTATCAAGTGATCGTCTTTGAAAAGTTTTAATATTTAAGCTCAGCTTTTCATTATGTATGCGCAACCAAATATAACAGCCTCTCCTCGGGATGAAAGGGTCCATTGACTGCCTAGGGGAATTCTTAAAATAAGGTGACATACCAAAAATACTCTTTCTTTAAATCTTTAAGATTCATGTGGGTTTTTTTGTTGCTTTTTTACATTCTCCTAACCAGGTTAAAAACTATCAAACAGGCACCGTTGTGACCTTCCATGACCTTCTTTAATTCCCACACCTCACCATAAATCACTCCGCTACTCTCCATTGTGCGGTCCATTGTGTGCCGTTCCTTTACATAACAAACTTTAATAGCTCCGGGGATAAGTGACCTGCCTTTCAGATTGAGTCGGCGTGACCCCCGACCTTGCCGGTGTTATTCGTACCGTAAGATTTAGTTTGGCGAAGTTTAACTCTCTATGGCTAGTTTGTTAGGCGTCGTCAGAATGGATCTCGTTAGGGTTAGAGCCATCAGTGTCTGTAGGTTTACCACGTGTGTCTCTGCGCAGTGACGACATTGAGGTTACTGTAGCTCAGGTAACACACAAATAAAACACATAAGTGCGACGCAACACACACACACACACACACACACACACGACGCAAAACACACACATTTGTAATTGTTAAATTTGTCTATAGCAGGGTCGGTAAACTTTTTGTCTGAAAGAGCCATAACACCACGTATTGATATTTTGTGAAGTAATTCTTTGAGAGCCATACATCATGTTAAAAACTAAAAATTCAGTTTAATGTGTGCATTTTGTGTACTTTCAACACTAAAAAGTACAATAATTATGTCTCTAAATTCTTTTAAATGATACAAAGATCACGTGAGTCAAGATGAAAGTTTTGTTGATTAAAAAAAATAATAATAAATAATCGAACATTTGCCTGAGAGCCAGATACAGTCACCAAAAGAGCCCCATCTGCCTTCCCGACCCCTGGACCTAGTTACCTGTTCACGAAATGGGCAACGAAATTTTGTATCCCTTTCTTTGCAGCTGACAGGTCATGAGATTACAATAAGCATGGGTGATTTTTGGTTGTTTCACTAATTTAATCAATCAACTGTTAACATATTTGAAATCTCATCTGACGAAATCCTAATACATATATATATCCAATATTAATGTTAAGTCAAAGAGTTAATACCACCAGGGATGGGCCATAGTTTGTCAATGATTAAGTGAAACACAACGCAAATGTTTTAGTTAATCTTTTAATTACTTTTGTTGCAAAAGTTTCGATTATCATTTGATTCAAACATTTCAACATAAACAGAAGACGGTAATCGCCCAGTGTTTTAGGGGGTACAAAATTACAGCGATTATTTTATGGCCTGTGAAAGTGGGGCATTCGTAATGCCAGGAAATATGACCTTATTGACCTCTAGTAAAGTAAACAAAAATTCAGGTATCCTTTGTGTACCTCCCCCCCCCCGCCCAACCCCTATACGTCGCTTGCGGGAAAAGCTGCCAGACCTGGTGAATGACTTCTGTTTGAATCTTTCATGTACCTGGCGATGCTCTTCATAGAGCTATTCTAGTATACTGTACTTAAAATATACAAAATCGTTGCTGAAAGTGTATCTCTGCTAGGATAACAGTGAAGTTGTACATACTTAATACGTTGGTGCTGACAGTATGATATGTTGCCTATGCAGTTTAGGCCATTAAAGTTATATAGAAAGTTCAACTTAAAACTTAAACAGTGGCGTAACTAGGGTGGGGTGGGGTGAAGGCTATTTTATATACAATTTCCACCTCGAAAAATTAATGAACTATTTTATGAACATCATTGCCCATACTGAGTTTAAAGTTCATTTATGTGCGCGACAATCCCTCCTTATTGTAACGCCACTGCACAACTGTGACGTAATTAGATCCGCGTACTGTGACGCAACCTTCGCCAACACGACACTGCAAGTAAATGCACACAAAAAATCCCCAAAATGCTTTCAAGATTTTATTTCCCGTTAAAAGCCGTTTGTCACAGGGCAAATGAAACCATTCAAGATGTAGTGTAGAAACAACCAAGCCGGTCACTTATGGCGGGAAAATGTTGGCTTATACTGAGACCACTGATCAAATATAAATACACTAGCTGGGGGACTGTTTCGTCTACATTAGATTGAAAGGTCAAAACCTTTGGCTCAACTGAGCGTTAATTACATTGGGCCCCGGTCCTTTAGCTTTTGATTTGACGAGAGTCAATTTGATGTCAGTGGAGTCAGTGTTAGGGTCAAGGTCAAATCAATCCGGAAAAAATTGGTACACCTCCAATTAATCTTAAGTGTTTCTTGACATCTTCTTAGTAAGATATCTTATTTTAACCGCAAAAGGAATGATTTAACCCATAGATCTCCTCTGTGTCAAATAACGGGAATATATAGAAGTTTATGGTCTGTTGTCACCCCCAAGATGGTGTCACCCGGGGCGGCCCGCCCCAACCGCACCCCCCTAAGCGACGTTACTGATTACAACTGGGTTTAAGAAGCTCTTACAGTAACAATAAATAAATGACACGTTTAATCTACTCTATATAAATATATGGCATGTTTAATCTACTCTATATAAATATATTGCATGTTTAATCTACTCTATATAAATATATGGCATGTTTAATTTACTCTATATAAATAAATGACACGTTTAATCTAATCCATATAAATAAATGACACGTTTAATCATATGATATTTTATGCGAACAGGATATGTATAAACCTGACAAAACGTCAAAAAATGTTATTTTGTGTCGTCTTGTTGGACTCGAATAACATATACCTTGTTTGCATCACGACATATAGATCTATCTTCTTATCCATAAGCCTGATTGCTGTCTCACATATATTTTGTTTCTTATTCTAGCAATACTGTTTAGAAATTTGATTGAACAAGTTCTCGACTTTTTTATACTGTTATATACGAGTGTATGTAGGCAAAATTAAACATATGTATTCAAGACTGCCCTGTTTCAATGCTTTCATTGAACAGTTCAAAACATGATAAGGAATAGCCGCCACCATCGTGTGTTGCATTCAATAAGAAACAGCACAAAGACCCAACTGTGAATTATGGTGAATGTGACCACGTGACCGAGCCGGTCTTATGTTTTACCTTCACATCAGTCAAGGTGACATTAGTGGCAGGCCTGTGTCGGCGGTGTGTCATTCATTCGCGTCTTCATTAATCTTGAGTTAATGTTAAACTGTATACACTCAGACACACACCAGGTGAAGAGAGAGATTACACGCTGTAAAGATACAGATACATACGCCATACACCCCTGAAATGATACATCAGATATCACCTTTACGCACTTCAGGCATGCTGTGATGATACATTCCTGAAATAGAACACACATATAACATTGTATGGCAAGTCTCACCCAACACATGTCATACACAATCAAGAAAAACACATACCCCAAGATTTGGTTACTGCCGCCATATATCAAAAACAACAAAACCCAAAAGCACATTACACTTTGACATACTCTAGTCACATTCTACACATATACACAATTGACACACAACAGACACTGCATTGAAAATGCACACCTACCACACATGTTCATGTGATACACAGCTCACACATTTGGAATAACACGCATGAGTCTGAGCACTGCTGGATCGGGTATACAAACAGCTAAAATAATAAATGTCTTTATACAAATTTATCAACATATGAAGTTGAACAAGGGTGGTAGGGGGAGGGCGAGATCTGCTGAATGGTATATATATCAAATGGACCTTAATAAAATTAGTGGCTGGGGATGGTGATGGCTCAGGTGATGAATGGAATATTTTTTTAAAAAATAAAATAAAATGATTTCTTTAAGATCATAAGAACCCAAACAATTTTAATTTTGTGTGAATTTTAGATTTAGAAAAAGCTGTATTAAATTCAAAACTGTCTTGGTATACATGTAAGATTTTTAATTCTAACTTTAAAAATTAGTTGTATTAAATTTATAATTGGTTTTATAAAATTTATAGCAACTTTCTGTATTAAATTTTAAATTATCAGTAAAAATTTAGAATTGGCGGTAATAAAATTTGGAATAAGTTACTTTATAAAATAGAAGCAATACGTATAACAAAAAATGAGAATTAGCTGTGTTAAGATTAGAATCAACTGTACTTGTTTGTAGAAAATTTTAAATGATCCTTTCGGTAATAAAAATAATATAAATGTTGAGTTATCTGTGGCTGAGAATTGTGGCTGCTCACTATATCAAATATAAAAGAAAGACATTTTTTTCAGTCGTGGAGTAGCTAGGGACTTGTAGGGATTGGAACGTACACAATTTTTCACATGGGTGTCACCACTCGTGATGGTGTCGCTTGGTGCGGTCCACAGCCCCCGCATCCCAGTAGTGACGCCTCTGGTCTTGATTTTCATTGTTATTACAGTTATAAATATTGAAAGTGTGTTGGCTCTCCTTGCATGTTAAAATAACCCATATTGCGCTCGGAAGGAAAGATTGAGGATTTGTGTGTGTTTGTTATCGCATATGAAACTATAGAAAAAATGTATCCCTATATACAATGTAGTCTTTTATAATTAAAAATAGATTTGAAATCATAACGTTTCTTGACTTCTTTTCTTCTGTCAGAGAAATAAAATTATGATCTTATTGGCTATCAACAAGAGTTTCATGTTTTGCCCTGTAGCGAGGAATGAGGAAACAGTCCTTCCGCCTCACACTAAAAAATATAGGGCGGAATTTTCTGAAAACTGAGTTTATGTCGAGCAGAAGAATGTGGAATCTACGTTTGACTTCACCCCATGACCCTAACACCAGCTTCGGCACTGACTGATTCACGACTCTGTGAAACAACGCTGTGAATCTTAATTTGCATAATAATAAAATGCTAATTCAACATTAACTCATTTTCGGGCAGAAGCCCAAATCCACAAAGTTTGACAGCTTTCATGATTCCTAAATACAGCAGCGGAGAGAAAACAATGAACAATGCCCAGCCCACCCCTCTGTTGCTTCTCTTTGTGTTACCGTTAGCCTAGTATATTATTATGTTAAGTTCAGTTGTCTTTGATCGTTACACGTTGGCCTTCACATAGGTAATGTTGACCTATGACCCGAGAGAGCTGCCAGAACGGAAACACGAGAGTATAGTAGATAAACTAGACTCACGAGAGTATAGTGGATAAACTGGGCTCACGAGAGTATAGTAGATAAACTTGGCTCACGAGAGTATAGTAGATAAACTAGGCTCACGAGAGTATAGTGGATAAACTATGGGCTCACGAGAGTATAGTAGATAAACTAGGCTCACGAGAGTATAGTAGATAAACTAGGCTCACGAGAGTATAGTGGATAAACTAGGCTGACGAGAGTATAGTGGATAAACTAGGCTGACGAGAGTATAGTGGATAAACTAGGCTGACGAGAGTATAGTGGATAAACTGGGCTCACGAGAGTATAGTAGATAAACTAGGCTCACGAGAGTATATTAGATAAACTGGGCTCACGAGAGTATAGTGGATAAACTGGGCTCACGAGAGTATAGTAGATAAACTGGGCTCACGAGAGTATAGTAGATAAACTAGGCTCACGAGAGAATAGTGGATAAACTGGGCTCACGAGAGTATAGTGGATAAACTAGGCTCACGAGAGTATAGTGGATTAACTAGGATCATGAGAGTATAGTAGATAAACTAGGCTGACGAGAGTATAGTGGATAAACTGGGCTCACGAGAGTATTGTAGATAAACTAGGCTCACGAGAGTATAGTGGATAAACTGGGCTCACGAGAGTATAGTGGATAAAATAGGCTCACGAGAGTATAGTGGATTAACTAGGATCATGAGAGTATAGTAGATAAACTAGGCTCACGAGAGTATAGTAGATAAACTAGGCTCACGAGACTATAGTGGATAAACTAGGCTCACGAGAGTACGGTGGATAAACTAGGCTCACGAGAGTATAGTGGATTAACTAGGATCATGAGAGTATAGTAGATAAACTAGGCTCACGATAGTATAGTGGATAAACTAGGCTCACGAGAGTATGGTGGATAAACTAGGCTCACGAGAGTATAGTGGATTAACTAGGATCATGAGAGTATAGTAGATAAACTAGGCTCACTAGAGTATAGTGGATAAACTAGACTCACGGGTGTATAGTGGATAAACTAGGCTCACGGGAGTATAGTTGATAAACTAGGCTCACGAGAGTATAGTGGATAAACTAGGCTCACGGGATTATAGTGGATAAACTAGGCTCACGGGAGTATAGTTGATAAACTAGGCTCACGAGAGTATAGTGGATAAACTAGGCTCACGGGATTATAGGGGATAAACTAGGCTCACGAGAGTATAGTGGATAAACTGGATTTCGACTCCGGCTAAAACAGAATCCGGTAAATATTACAGACCCGACTTCGGCAGAATTTCACTTTCTAAATCTGGTCAGATTCGGCTAGTTGGTGTGTGTGTGTGTGTGTGTGTGTGTGTGTGTGTGTGTGTGTGTGTGTG
>MUZC01001836.1:2836-22356 GCA_002072015.1 Radix auricularia | reverse complement strand
TATATATATATATATATATATATATAGCGTAATGGTTATAACATTCGCTTAACACGCGAAGGTCACAGATTCAATCCCCAGTTAGGACATTAGTTTTTTTTAATTAAAAAAATATTTGTGTTCGTTCCCGTTTATTTCCCACTTTCTTTTCGATCATTACTTCGCAATACCATAACAAGCACGAGACGTGGGGAAATAAGTTTGACGAATGACTTTTGTCAGGTTATGTCAATAAGTTGATGGTTGGCAAGCGGGGTGACAAGTGGTTAACCTCAGTTCACATGTCTCCAGATCAACAATGCGTCGCAGTGATCCCCGCATCCGAGGTTCATTCACGTTGTTCTATTTTCATCGTGATGCAGTTCACCTCCTTCACTTTCCATGCACTATCTTTGTCAAATCTGCGACGTATGCTACGCCGCGGGCATCCAGTACATAACGAATTTTAATATAGCTCATATTAGCAAATACGACACTAAGGGTCCAAGGGCCCATTCAGTGAAAGATATTAAGTTCATTTCAATATTGGATAAAAAATGGATACATTTATCATTAGTTTTCAAGATAGTTAATAATTATTTGGGGAATAAAACCGTAAATGTTTAAGAGAAAGGTCATTTTGGTCCCCCAGCCCCTATTTTGATAATGACTGTTAAATTTTTATAAACAAAGTTTGGTTAAGATCCATCAATTAACTCTAATTTTTTTTTAGCACATATAAGCAAAAAATGACACTATGGCCGCCGGAGCCTCATGAGTGTTAAATTGAGGGGAAAAGTTGCCAGTTACCATCACAAGAGCATGCTCAGCACATATTCCAAAAGTTTCATGACGATCGGGTGAACGCTTTAGTTAGGTAAAGGACATGCATACACACAGACATACTTTCAGTTATATAAATAAATAAATAAATATATATATATATATATATATATATATATAGCGTTATGTATATAACATTCTCTACACACGCGAAGGACACAGATTCAATCCCCAGAGAGGACNGGATTTGTACTATTTGCCGGATCCGCATAGTTTTGGCGAAATATTTGCCGGATCCGGATTCCCATTTCGGATCTCTCCATATTTAAGTGTAAGATCTAAGGGGGTGAACGTAACTACTTTCTTTTTAATATTTAATACTGTTTATTAAAATACTTTTTAAATCCAAAATATGAAGAAGAGTATCTGTTATCTGGTAGTGTGGTACTGAGTGTGTAGAGTGGTACTGAGTGTGTAGTGTGGTACTGAGTGTGTAGTGTGGTACTGAGTGTGTAGAGTGGTACTGAGTGTGAAGTATGGTAATGAGTGTGAAGTGTGGTACTGAGTGTGTAGTGTGGCACTGAGTGTGTAGTGTGGTACTGAGTGCGTGTGTAGTGTGGTACTGAGTGTGTAGTGTGGTACTGAGTGTGTAGTGTGGTACTGAGTGCGTGTGTAGTGTGGTACTGAGTGTGTAGTGTGGGACTGGTTGTGTAGTGTGGTACTGGTTGTGTAGTGTGGTACGGAGTGTGTAGTGTGGTACTGAGTGTGTTGTGTGGTACTGAGTGTGTTGTGTGGTACAGAGTGTGTTGTGTGGTACTGTTTGTGTAGTGTGGTACTGGTTGTGTAGTGTGGTGTATAAGAAGTCGTGATCTAGAGCCTTACTTGTGTAGGGAAGATTGCTGTGATGTGAAGTTCGGGATCATTGAAATCCTTTCGAAAAAAATAACGTCTTCATTAATGTGTCGATCGTTATTTTGTATGTCTACAGTTTCCTAATGTCGATGTAACATTGATTAGTCGCCAAAACTTTACTGATGATTTAACATATTCGGCACACAATCTTAGCGAGTTTAATTTCAATAACATCACTTTCGTTGCAATCCTATATTCTTCTCTATATTTTTAAAAAATAATACTTAACGACCAACGTCACACAGTTAGTCCTATAGACGGGCTTAGTCCCAATTCACTTCGATCTTCTTTAATTAACATATAAACAGAACGCCCGGACTTCCGGAAACGATCGGTTAACGCCCTTGACCACTGAACTCCATTTATGTGAGCGCACCCGGCCACCCCTCCACCGCGAGCTCGGCAGACGACACTTATGATCTATCACTACAATGGGGAGCCGCCGTCTCACGCGACATTCACTCCTCCTCTTCCCTCGCGATTACAGCTTTCGTTTTTCCCCTCGCCGCCGCCTCGTGTTTTTCCGTTTCTCCGCCCGGATCTCTCTTCCCACCCCACCCCCACCCCACAACCTTCGATCCAACACTCATTAATGTATTTATATACCACAAAAACTCATTAATATTCATGAGTCCGTTCAGTTTCCCCCTGATATAAATCGTGCGACTTTTTCGTGAAGTTTTTTTTCCTCCGCTGATTGCCAGCATCGAGTGTTGTCTCCGTCAGTGCCGTGTCAGTGACAGCAGCAGTGTCACAAGGACCCACAACCTGAGGCTATCGTAGTACGGGTGTGTGGTAGAAACAAGTCTTTCTGCAGCTCTTGAAAACCAAAGTTAAACTTTGTTGGGTTTTTTTAAGGGTTCACCCCGGCTTTCAGCAGGTTTAAGATCGAATTTTCTCAATATTCTCACTAGTCACCAAGTTGTGTTGGACATTTGGTCTTAGAAGGTAAGTTAAATTAACAAATAAAATTTTAGTGGACATTTTGACTTTTATTATTGCTTCATTTGGGAATTTTCAAAAGGAATTTAGTCTTGAAATCAGTCAAAGGATTTAACATGAAAAAAAAGAAGGAGTTCTTTGTAAAAAAAAATAATAAANTATATATAAATATTTTGCCGAATAAATCAATTTCGTCATCATGTGTGCTCGGATAAGATTTTTTATTATTTTTCTCGGAAAGTAAATTGATATGTTTTCAAACAAAGTGAGAAAGATCTTATGAAATAAATCTTGCCCCTAATTTTGAGAGTAGTTATTTCGCATCCCTGAATTACAACCATAATATCTTTACACAAATTTTATGGTAGCTCATGGGCATGTGACAAAAGATTTTGAAATCCAAAAAATATTTTGGTAAAAATAAATTAAACAAATTCACCACAATAGTAATTTTATTCAATAAAAATATATTCTGTAATTAAAAATTATTTCATCATTTTGTTTAAAAACTCGTACCACATTCACAAGGTCATTTGATTGCCAACGTACCGTTTTCAAGGTGACACCGTTTATTAAACGCCCCGCCTCAAGCACATTTTTAATTCTCTCATTTCCCATGTACACATGCGACCATGTGACTTTCCTTTTGATGAGATTAAATTAGGTAGCCGCCTTCCAAATACACGTGTGCAGCCTTTATTCTCCCTTGTTCTTGTCTCCCTTCCTCCGCGACAACTTAACGTCTTGAAGGTCACCCAAGGTTATCAAGGGATGGTGTTTACCTTGATGGGATGTTGTGGTCACAGTTAAAATATAAACGAGGAAATTACATTGGACCCTAGCGCCAGGCATGGGGCTGACTTACAAAAATGTTTCCTACTTTTGCGCATTGTCATTTTATTGATACGATTTGTTCAGCGAATTTGTTTGGTTAAATGTTTAATTAATTAATTGTTTTTATGATTATCGATTAACCAGAAAATGCACGAAATAAAGTTGTATCTTTAAAAATAATGCAATTTTGCATGAATTACCAATTTTGAAATTGTCTGCTTAAAATCTATTTTTTAAGGTGGAATCATCCTCAAGTAAAAAAAAAAGTAATAAATTAAGGGTTACGCCTTTGAAACTGAGTTGCAAGAATGGTTTACCCTTTCCCCCTGGCCCCAGACTAGATGTACTATTTTTCAGATGGGGGGGTTGGGGTGGTTAGGGTCGAATGTTTCCGTCAGCTCCAATGTATTACTTTTATGGCCAAAGCCTTGACCGCGGCCACCCGAGCCCTGACCTTCCGATGACCATTGTTGACCGCGGGCTTTGAGTAATGCTAGAGAATGAACTAAGCTGACCTTGAACTTACGACTGTTCTCCAACTCTGTAATGGCCTCAGTCCGACCCTAGGGTAACTCAAAATGGCTGCCACCTGAGGACTTGCGTACCGGATTTTCATCAGTGGCTCTATAGGGGGAGTGGGGCACATGGTGGTGAGGGCAAGGGGACGGGGAGGGGTGAGCCTCATTCAATTCTTTGCCCACCAAGCCATGTGCACAGAACTACGTCTATCGTTTATTTGGCAGTGGTAAATCTGGATATCTGAAGACTTTTCTTTATTCTCAGTAACTGAGTCCAGTATCTGCATACCATGCTCAGCAGATGAATGCGATCCTTACTTAAATACAAATATTTCTCTCACGCCTTAAATTCAAAATGCTAATGATAATGAAATAATAATAATTATAAATTACTTGTAGGCGCTTACACTTCTCTCTGCTTTTAAAATTATGTTAATTTAAGCGTATGGGGAAGTTTACCTTTTCTTCGTCTTCTACACTTTACTTAACCTCTAACCTCTAATAGTTTTTATTGATGAAGTTGTCAGCTGTGAGCAGTGCTCGATTTAGGAAAAAACCAGTGCCGGGGATGAAAATTTTTTCAGCAGAGCCGGGGATTAATGCCATCCCCGGCGGGGATGATAGAAGTTAAAACGAAAATTAAAAAATATTTATTTTAAATATAATTCTAATAAACCGCCCTTTATGACAAACAAAAAGTGAACTTAAAATTGAAACCAAAGATTATAAGAAAACGAAACAATTAGAATTATTTTCACTTATGTTTATTTAAATTAATTCGGTAGATGGAAGCGCAGGTACCAAATTTTTCTATTAAATAAAAAATTTCGTGATTGAAAATTTGACACTGCTGTAACTTACCGTTACCACTTATTCGGCTTAAAAAACCAGTGCCGGGGATAAAAAAAAATTTCTGCAGAGCCGGGGATAAATGCCATCCCCGGCGGGGATGGTAAAAGTTTATAGCAGAGCCGGGGATGGAGCCTCACAGTGCCGGGGATATCCCCGGCATCCCCGGCGGTAAATCGAGCACTGGCTGTGAGCCATAAGACCAACAACAACATGATGTATTGTGTTTACTATATACTAGTCTCTGGACAAAACGGACTTTGAATTTTCTTGTATCCTTCTCACAATCTTAAAGTTAATTACCCCGAACCTTTCGTTCTCCAAGTGTTCCACTTACCCTACGTAAAGCCTCGTCTCTAAAAATATTTTCTTCTGATTGTGTGGTTTCATGGGACTTTTCAGTTGTTTCATGTAGAATAAATTTATAACACTTGGAACACATAACGACGTTGTGTTTTGTGGTCAGTCTTATTTGTTTGTTTTATCCTGATTCTCATAACATGTGTCCTACTCAACATTATCTCCTTACATGTGTCCTACTCAATATTACCTCCTTACATGTGTCCTACTCAACATTATCTCCTTACATGTGCCAGACTCAATATTACCTCCTTATATGTGTCCTACTCAACATTACCTCCTTACATACGCCATACTCAATATTACCTCCTTACATACGCCCTACTCAATATTACCTCCTTACATACGCCCTACTCAATATTACCTCATCATACTTACCCGACTTAACATAACTCCTTAACAGTGCTGACAGTGTAATTGTGGTTTGCCTCCCTTTGTTTATTTAATTCTTTTATTTACTTTATATTTATTTTTGTGGGGTGGGGGCGGCTAGCACACATTGACATAAAACTAAAACTGCTTATTATGAAGTTGTATAAATGAAAAGAGTGCTATACAATCTGAACCCTTACCCAAAAAAACAGGATCAATTTTAACTGTTCATAAACAACAGGGTCTCATAATATACAGAGGCTTAGCTGGAAGACGATTATTGTAACCGAGCTATAGTTGGGTATCTTGTTATTGTTGTATGCCCATTGTATTCGGGTGACATTTGAAGAACAAACTCTATGGTATTAAATACCCTGTGTGCGCACATCCTGTATTTGAAGATTCGACATGAACACAGCGCTGACTTATAGTTCTCCCATATTCAGAATTGATTTCGTGTGTTTAAAACTTTATTGTCAGTGGCGGTTCGCCCATTTATCCTTTCGATTTCAGCAACTCTTCCGTCCATTCGTAACAACCAACTCTGTCTCCATTACCCACGATACGGTCGTCGCACCCCAGGCAACTTTTGTTTAGAACCGCTGTTATAGAATTAGTTTTGAAATGTTATAAAGAACTTCCCCCCACACAAGACTTTCAAAAGAGAGTCAACGCTGTACTGTCAGTAAATTCACTCACTGGGGTTAGGGAACATAAATAGAAAAGTGCTTTAAATTTTAGCTTGGGTTGTGTTACCTCACGCGCAATGAATTCAGGTATCACAGCTAAAAGGTTGGTCGAGCGGCAATAGTGTATTGTTATTTAATAAGTAGTTGTGTTGTAATTACAACTGTCGGGGTTCATGGATTTGTTTTTATGAAGGGTCCTACAAGGGAAGAAAGAAGGAGTGGAAAATGTAGATTTTTAATGAATTTTTAAAAAGTAAAAAAATAAAAGGATAGAATACATGGATCACTCTTCCTCTTATCCAAAAAATATTTGTATTCCGCCCCCCCCCCTCACGAGGTGTTTTGTGCCCCGGGGAGAAACAATAATATTGGTGCGCCGCTCCCTGCTATTTAATACCCTTGTTTCCTTATCATAATGTTACGTTTTCAGGCTCAGTTTGGCGCACCTGTATGCTCGGCGCCCGGGGACATAAGTACTAGGACCCTTTACTACGCCTCTGCATCCCCCCACACACACTATTTACATGACTGAGCAGTTTATTTTTTTTCAGGCTGTTTTTTTTTTCATTTGAAGGTGACACTTTGCTTACTTCCCCTTATTCTATCTCATTAACATTAGTCTGATCGCCAAAGGTGACGTCCTCAGTCCATACAATTAAACTCGCCATCTTATAGCCAACAACCATGACTTAGGGCTTACGTCAACATACTGACAAAATTAACGTTAATATCAGTCACCTTGTCTCAGTCTCACTGACAAAACTAACCGTTAATTAATATCAGTCACCTTGTCTCAGTCTTCTCAACGATCACAAACTGAGGTCTGAGCCAATGTTTGAAAAAACTTTTTTTTTGTTTGTTTCCACACTACCACTGTTAAATAAACACAGATAGAAAGAAAATGAATAATAGAGATAGTGGAGATAAACTGTAGAAATAGATAAACATGATGGTCTACGGACTGTCTAAAAATAACTAACTAGATGTACACCATTAGACTTACCCACGTAGAGGTACACACTAACTAGATGTACACCATTAGACTTACCCACGTAGAGGTACACACTAACTAGATGTACACCATTAGACTTACCCACCTAGAGGTACACACTAACTAGATGTACACCATTAGACTTACCCACCTAGAGGTACACACTAACTAGTTGTACACCATTAGACTTACCCACCTAGAGGTACACACTAACTAGATGTTCACCATTAGACTTACCCACCCATATGTTCACACTAACTAGATGTACACCATTAGATTTACCCACCCATATGTACACACCAACTAGTTGTACACCATTAGACTTATCCTCACCAGCGTCGTAGCTAGGGATTTGGGGGCCCCGGGGGCTTGGTCGCTAAATACATGGCGGTGGCGTAATATTTTATGTGAACAAATTTAGGACACTCATTTGGGGCCCCCTCAAGTGGGGGCCCGGGGGACTTTCAAACTTTGACCCCCTTCACTCCCCTAGCCACGCCACTGATCCTCACATGTGTACACACTACTTTTATGTGTACAATACTAGACTTACACACACACACACACACATACACACACACATACACACACACATGTACAAACCACCGTATGTTACGCCGTTATTGTAGACTTAAAAAATCATGTTAAGCCTGGTCCCTTTTGGAACTCAGGACGTGTTAGCGCATTTTCGTATTATGTATCAGTACTTATGTTAGATATCAGCATTATGTAGTTATCAGTAATTGTGTTTAGATTTTAGACATATTTTTATGAATTTTCTTGTGTAATGAATATACCTGACATTTTTTTTATTTAAAAGTCATTTCTTTACATTTAAAAAAAATTTATTTTCTCTTTAATCCAACTACAAGTCACCACAAATGATGACGTAAAACTCTCTAAACTTTTACACATATTCTAATGACGTCAACTAAAAAAAAAAAACTAATTCTTTTGCACGCTTTCGCACCACTCTTGAATGCTGGTGAAACTATGTATCTAACTTCCGGCAATGGCGGCCGTTCCCTGCGCTAGTGTTACCTCTCGATTCGAAATATTTTTTGGTAGTTTTAACGGGTTTTTTTAACGGATCGAGTAACTGAGTGTTGATGCACAAATGGCAGGTCAGGACATACAAAAAACATATATACCTCATGGGTCTAGGACTTATGGATGCTGAGATCAAGGGTGATGACGGACGGACGGACGGACAAAACGGGTGCAATAGCGCATTCGACTTCTCGAAAATGCGCTAAAAATTGGATGAACGTTTCTTTAAAAATTAACGAGAATTCACAAACCCAAATGCTAAGGATCGGATTTTCCCGATACCTTTCCCCCTTACCATCGTACTCGTCTCTAATACATTCTTCATACTCAAGGGAGAGGAATGTTTATATTAAAATTCACATCTTCATTTTCAAAACACACGTGTTGTCAGTTTAAACAAGTTAAAAGAAAATCTTAAGACTTAAATAAATGTTTAAAAAAAACAGAAAACACTAACAAGCAATTTTCAATTAATGAGAATATTGACTTGAAGTGAACCAGTGCAATTTTTGATCAGCTATGTAGGGGAGCAGTAAAAGAATTTTTGGGGGGATGGGGGCGGGGAGTGGAATACTCGTTCTGAGTTCGGAAAATGCTTATAAAATGCATCCAGACAATTTTACAGTATTTCGGTATAAGTTACGTAGTTAATGCTGTGAGAGGTGGTAATCGTTGTTTTGGTCAAGGGATGTAGTTGTTGCTGTGTTGAAAAATAGCTTAGATATTAAGGAATTAACCGTCTGAATACCACGAAAATGATGTAACGACTGCGAAAATGAGGAACAATTATTTCAATTCCGCTGATGTTTCTGAAATCATCTCTATCAGGCCAAGTAATATATAGTAATATATAAAATTCAACGTTTTGTTTCAATGTGTGATTGTTTCAAGCTACCGCAGTACACATCACATTTCTGACAGCTTATAGCTATAGCCAAGACAATTTAAAACGTCAAAAATTAACAACAGTTAAAACAGCTATAAATCTATGGAGGCTATGAGAATATTTAATGGGAGAATGACGTCATCTAGAGATGGCATGATCGCATTTATAAAGCACTCAGCCGCGAGTGAAAACGCTAATTATCAGGGCATCACAGGGCATTATCCAAAAAAATTGCAGTCGCCAAATATTTAATCACCGCCTATGTTGATATGGATTAGAACCAGATCCCTGGTGAACTAGAAAGGGTGGGGGTTGCATGGGGTATGGGGCTAGTTGGGTCTGGGGTTATTTAGCGCACTATCATGAGGCCCTTGTTTAAATATAATAATAATCATAAATTTACCCCCTCCCCACCCCCACCAATTTCGTTATGTCCTAACTCAGAGCCCATCTTTTAATGAGCCCCAATGAATAAGCTAAGTAATAAAAATTAGTAACGTAATTACTCAGTGAGATTTTCACAAAGATGAACATTTTCGTTCAGCCCAGAGGACACGCCAACGAGATCTCCCAGAGGCGTACATGCGTAGTCCCACTTTGCTATAATAAGACGATCATTAATCACGAGTTCCTGTTCCAATTCCCAAAGGGGAAAACAACTCTGCCTGACCCGGTTATAATTATCTACAATCAAATCAACGTACGCAACATTTCCGCATGTCAGCAAGGGAGATCACCCCACCCCCCTACGGTCCAGGATATGACGGGATAACTCCAATGTGAAAACTTTGCGTGTTGGTAGATGAAGGCGGGCGTGTGGACCTATCTTGACGTTCGAATCACAAGGAGATCGATATCCGATAACAAATCAAAATTTGTGGACGGGAATTGTGCTATGTGTTTTTAAAATTGACATCACGCGTCTATAAACCAGGAAAAAACTTTCATGTGAAATAAAACTTAATCTATTTTTTGTTTCTCGTGTGATCTTACATTCATCTGTATATATCATTCACGTAAACGACAATGTGCAAATGAACATGACGAATGAACCCCGCTGGGGTCGAAGGATCACAGTGGCCAGTGAAAAGAAAAAAAAAGATTGGAAGGGGGATTGTGACAACAATGCTTCTTGCGTTCACTTCCGTTGTTTCTTTTACAGAATAATATATCATTGATAGTTTAGTGGTTATCACGTCCACATTGAAAGCGGAAAGTCCTGGGTTCCAATCCCAGATGGAACAATTTTAAAACAAAATTATTATTTTTTATCTTCACGTTCTTTCCCCCATTTTTTGCGTACATGACTAACCCTAGAGTCGGAAAATCACAGTTTATGGTTGGCAAGGGATGGTAGTAAATGGTGGGAGAGGGTTGTTACAACAACCGCTTTGCACATGTCTCCACGTTTTCTCACTATTTTTGTTTCCATTTCTTCGTGCGGCTGTTTGTGTCCGTTCTCTCAACCCCCTTCTTTGCGCTATCTATGATGAGCATGTCTGCGGCTGCTACGGCGTGGGTCATCTTTTAAGTAGATATTTCATTTCGTTGAAAATTATACAGATAAAATGTTAGATATTTATTTTAGAGACCGGGTGTCTCAAAATCAGATGGTGACATCGGCCATTATATCACTAAGAGAATCGTCGAGGTCCGCAGCATCCTCCCCTTCCCCCTTTTCAGCAAAAACCTCACTCTAGGAAATAAAAGGCACTTTAAAAATCTTAATTATTTTTTTTTACTACTTCTTAATAATAACTACCTTTTTAATTACTTTTATACGTTTATCACGCTTATAAAATTAAATCTTATTTAATGTGTTTCGGTGCTAGTTGTTTGAATTCCAAGAAGAGATACTTTTTTTGTAAACTTACTGGCAGGCCATACAAATCCACTTGGTTTGGCAATAACAATTAGAGAAAGATCAACAAGTTCGGTTAGAGAAAAATCAACACATTTTGTATAATTGTACAATATAAAGGTAATGCTAAAACTTAGCATTTATGAGTAGTCTATAGATTCTCCGTGTCCATGTTATCCACTACATAATCGAACTAATGTGGCGTCCATGGACAAGGGACGGAGAACTCGTATCCATCGACAAGCAAATCAGTGGTTAGACTATCAGTGTTTTCTCCCCTTTGGGCAAATTAAAGTTTTATTCTATTTCATTGTTCATCCACTCACGCTATTGCGGACAGCAATATTGCTTCCTGTCCTAACAGACATTCTACTTTCTGCTGCTTAGCAATTCTTACCTTTCTTGGCATCTTTCTTAAGAGTTTAATTTTATTATTATTATTTCTTTTATAGATGGTTGAACAAAACACACTAAAAGTCATTTAACAGGTTCCCCTTTTCCAGAAATTACCATTAAATTATGTTAAAATTGTACATTAAATATGAAAGCTGATTCTCATCATTGAGGCATCTCTTTCCTAGGACAATCTGCTGTTCACAAAATTTGGTTGGCTGTTGGCCGTCAGATCGATAAATTCCTAGTAATATTTGTTGTTCATTATGAGCACATCACTCCCACTCTCTTTACCCCATTATCCTTTCTTTTTCAAACACAATACTATCGCGCACAACCCATTACCAAAGACAATGTAACTGATTTAAAGCAAAATAAAGAAATACATTGTTGATACTTTCCCGTGTCCTTTTATGTAGCTGTAATGATGTATGACAATCAACAATAATAGCATTGTTAAAATCGTTCGTAGCATCAGTCGTATCAGTAGACAATCAATGATAAATCTTTAATAAGTTAATTCATAATAAGATTTAACTTTTGGGGTTATGGGGGTTGGCTTCTGTACTGATAGACGTGGGTTCGAGACTTGATCCCGCAGCTTAATGGTGTCCCTGAGTCAACCCAGCTTTCACAAGTAGAGAGAGAGAGAGAGAGAGAGAGAGAGAGAGAAAGAATGGGAGAGAGAGAGTGGGAGAGAGAGAGTGGGAGAGAGAGTGGGAGAAAGAGAGTGGGAGAGAGAGAGTGGGAGAGAGAGAGTGGGAGAGAGGGAGAGAGCGAGAGTGGGAGAGAGAGTGGGAGAGAGATTGGGAGAGAGAGAGTGGGAGAAAGAGTGGAAGAGAGAGAGTGGGAGAGAGAGAGAGTGAGAGAGACAGAAAGTGGGAGAGAGAGAAAGTGGGAGAGAGAGAGAGAGGGAGAGAGATAGAGCAAAAAGGAGCCCAAATAATGAGAATATTGATTGTATGAGGCCAAACTAAATTGTCAATTCAGAATGCAGCGCATCAATTAGCTGCATTTATTTAGTTTTTACGTCTACCAAATTGTAAGCCACAGCAAAACAAATATTTAAAAAAGCACTTCATTTGTCTACCATATATGTTGCTCCACTGTCTTACCACGTGTGTTGCTCCACTGTCTTACCATATATCTTGCTCCACTGTCTTAACATATATCTTGCTCGACTCTCTTACCATATATATGGCTCCACTGTTACCATATATCTTGTTCCACTGTCTTACCATATATCTGGCTCAACTGTTACCATATATCTTGTTCCACTGTCTTACCATATATCTTGTTCCACTCTCTTACCATATATCTTGTTCCACTTTCTTACCATATATTTTGTTCCACTGTCTTACCAACTTGTATGTTGCCAAATACAAATAAATCCAATATCTCAAGATGTTAATCTTTCCACACACAAAAAAAAAAAAAAAAAACCAAAAAAAAACAGATATAGAAACAGAAACTGAGCATACACACACGAACAGACACACTGATAAAACTAGAGTCACATCTAACAAATATGAGATAGAGATATCCCCAGAATACATCTCCTCTGAGCTGTCATATTCGTATCATGTGAAATCTCAACACGAGTGAGACTTTTTTTTTTTTACTTTCTTCATTGTGGAAAATCTTCCGTCGCAGCTGTAAAATTAAACTTCTCACGAGATATTCTGTGAATGTTTGTTCTACAATTACACATAGGGGGATATTCACATTGACGCACTCATCGACGCGTAACCATAACAACCAATGGTGCAGTGTGTTATTTTTGTTGCTGGCAAATAGTGTTCAATGAATACGCTGTTTACTGCATCAAGATTCAGTAATATCAGTGGGTTTCTTTTTATCCCGCTTGCTTAAAACTGTTAAAATTGGTCAGCGCACTTCATAAGTTATTGAAATGTGATTCTTTAAGGCAAGCCTTTTTATCTATATAATTTCTCTTAGTTTAACCCATCACTCATGTCAAGCCGACCTGTGACGTCACAGAGCACTTTTTTTTTGTTTGTTTTTTTTCCGGAAAAAAAGGGGGAGGGGGGTATTTGGCCCCGCAATTTTTTCTTTAGATTAAAATCTTGTGTTGATACAACTGGAGATGTTTTGGTTGTTAACTCAAAGGGGCGGCGACTTCATGGTCCACCCTGGGGCGTCTCTATCCTATGATCTACGCCAATGAAATTACATACCAATTTGTGTGGCTTGGTGTTGTATAATTTATACTTGTTTGTTTGGTACGTGTAGGAATTAAACTTGTTTGATTGGTAGCATGAAGAAGTTTGAAAGATGCCATTGAAATAGAATTAAATCCGACCAGAAATAATGAAAAATTTTGTTTTCAACGCCGGCTGGTGACTTGGCAGGGCCCATAACTCGTCCACAACACGTTGGTACACCATGTCCGCTGTGATGAGTTATCTCTAATTAAAGGTCGCCATTATTAATGGATGACACGAGTTATGTCGACGTGTTTGTTTTCCCGCTATACTGCGTACACAACTCATCTGCTACGGTGGTGAGCCGGAAACAGTTCTGGGGGTTCTCACGCCTGTAGGGGAACCCCAATCTTTGTCTATAATATATANTATATATATATATATATATCTCAATATCTGCTGTTTACTCGTATTTACTTGTATTTTCTCTCCCTCTCTCTCTTATGTACACATTTATCTCCTTCTCCACCTCCCTTCTCTCCGTTTTTCCAACTTAATTATTTATATCTCAAAAGTATAGTTCTTTGGGTTTTTAAAAATAATTTGTTTTCTTCTTCTTCTTTCCACTTAGAACAATGAAAGCATAGAAAAAAAGAAGGTTGGGGGTGGTGTGGGGGGGGGGATGGAATGAAATAGAAATAAATTAAAAACAAATAAAATTTATATTTTAATAAATTGGCACAATATCCTTTAACAAGGAAATTTGTTGATCAATTTGTCCCACCATTATATTGACTACAGTAGGCCTAGCAGCGAAAAATGTATTTTAACAACGAAAGAAAAACAGTAATAATGAACCTATTCTATAAAGGAATGCAATATAATCTGAGGACGGGGAGGTAATTGATGAGCTTTTTCGTGGAATTAAATTTTATCCCCCAAGTAAAATATTGAAACAATGGTTATATTAAAACACAAATGATCGCATTATCTTCAGTTTGTATTGGCTGCATGTTGACCTCGTTTATTACTTTAAAAGTTTTTATTTTCAGAAAAACACTCAAAATAATATTTTAAAAAAATTAATGTTAATTGTAATTTTTTTGTTTACGCTTAGGAACTTCATATGACACAAACGTATTCTTTTTTCCGTAAAAATATTCTAATACCAATATCCTTGAGTAAGTCCACTATTGCGTATATGTATTTTATATCTATGGCTCCATAAGTAACCAGATTTTCTCGCGGTTTATTGCGATCCATGGTAATGTTATTTTTTTTAAGGAGTTACTGAAGTCAAAGCTACATATGAGATTATTCGACTTTATAGTATTTTAGGGACTTTTACATTATTCTTTGATCTGAACTATAAAACAAACAATGTATAGTTCTGAACTTTGTGATACAGTCTGCCGTTAACGAGTTGTGTGTGCACTTAGCATCTCTTTCTCAACCTTGTTGTATTAACCCCCACCCCATGCCCATGGTGATATAATCATGCCCAGTTAGATTTTATTTTCACATTTGTCTAGTCTATCAAATTGCGGCATTATTCCCTTTCAAAAAAATTCCATTGATTCATGTGTCTTTGTTAAATTTCTGTAAGGAGTAAAGGAATTTTCATGGGGAAATCTGTTCGCTTTCTTCACGGACTTGATAGTAATACAATATAATATATACAAAGTCCTCGTGAGATCCTAGATAACCATGCAGTCGTGTTTATATATATATATATATATGTATCATATCCTGACAGGTCTATGAACTGTCTGCTGATTATTAAAGGGAGTCTTGGTTATGTTGAAATTATTGTTGTAGATGGAGGAGATGTGAGGGCGTAGACAGTGGTGTTAAAAGTTATATAGTTAGAAGGGGATGTTTGTATTATTGCCATTGTTGTCAGATAAGCCAGGGTACCTTGGTCCTGTTGTATAGAGCAGATATTTTCTCTTATTATACGCTGAACGAAGGTCAGTCAAGGTCTTCGGAGCGTTTATGGCACTAACACCAGTAGCCGGTGTTTAGTGAAAAGTTACCTCCCCTTCTGAGTCAATAGAGGGCAAGGGGGAATAAACGATAATTCGTTGAAGATGATGTCACCCTCTTTTCGCCAAGGTGATCTCTGAAGGGCAGACAAATGTTTTTCTTTTTGTTTGACAGAATAATTGTCTTCCTTATTTACACACTTGATTTTATGTCGTGGTACCAGTAGGGGCCGTGGGATGTAGGGGAGACAATTCACTACTTTGATCTAGAATCATTTCTACACAGTCACCTCATATTGAAATATGTTTGCACTCATTACAGCCACATAAACGTTTACTCAATTATGGAGGTGCGATCCCGATTTGAAAAAGTCCTATCCACAACAACATCTTCCACTTTAAAGGTAAAAAACATTAGAGGACAAGCACAAAAAACGACTAATGATTAAAACAAACTAAAACTCCATATTCTAATACTGTGAAATATTGTTTGTTCTACATTATATAAAAAAAACGATTTATTCGCTCAAACCTACTAGGTTCCACCTACTGATCAAACATATAACCAAAGCAATTTTAACATTTATTATGTTTCTCAATGGTTTAAAAAGAAGTAGTCAATCCTTTCTCTATCAACGAAGAACGAGCCTTAACTTCCTCTCCGAGGGTTGTCGTTATCTCCACCTTGTAGGCCGCATCCTGTGTCTGACTTGGCGAGCCAAGAGACATTAATATCCTCACCCTAGATCAAAGCAATCCTTTTTTTCTTCACTGATCGATTTCTACTACTTCCCCTTTACACTCAAACACACACACACACACACACACACACACACACACACACACACACAAATAGAGGAACGGTCCACAAAATGGATGGACTGAAAATCTTCTTCAATCTGCTAGTCATACAATATCCCAACCAATGACTTGTAGTCCAGTCCTAGACAGACGAGTACATGGTATACCTTGAACAAGGTGCCTCGGTGCACTCCGTGGTATCAGATAATACGTCATCCGTGATCATTTCAGACCCCTGGGGGTGGGATGGAAAGGGGGATGCAGGGGTTGCACAGGGGTTGTCATCCCGTACATCAAGGATGATCACGCGCCAAATCGGCTGAGATCGTGAGAGAATGTTTGCAGGTAATTAGAGAGATCTGTTCTGAATAGACCCCACTCCCCTCCAAGCACACACCGACCTTTTTAATTTGTACGGTTACTCCCGATGGCTAGAATACACGGTATCTGAACCCTGTTCATCATGGGATAGCTGATCAGTTGGTGACAAGCAGAACACATACAATGGAATGATAATACTTCTAAGGAATGGATTGTGCATTTCACTTATACATTAAATGGTGCAAAGATTTGTCTAAAAATCTGTTGATGGGAATCTGTTGCTGTCCATTTCTTCCTGCCAATCTGTTGCTGCAAATATGTTGTTCTCAGTCTGACGCTGCTATTCTGGAAACGTCTATCTGGTACAATCCATCAAAATAATATGCTCATTGCCTTCAGTCACAACGATACTATCGAAATACACTTAAAACTGCGTGCTACTGAAAAGGCCCACAAGCTCTAACTAACAAGGCAAACAGAATGTCATTCTCTAAGGATTGAGAACCTTACTTGTTACATAACTTAATTTGACAAACAGAACAGATAATTGCCTGAAATTCGAGCTAATAACACGAATCGTTGAAGCGTTTATTGAGTACAAAGATCCCCCTCATAAACTACACTTCAACCGCGTTGGGTTTAGCTTCTGCATTCGGGTGGGTGCTAGTGAGATGTTCAGGGGGTAGGGGAGCAGAACACATTATTTTTAAACCGCTTTATTGGAACAAGAAAGGGGGGGAAAGCGATATCTTTATCAAGACTTTACCATAGATAATCACCCTTCATTTTACGTTGTTTAGTCAAGCGCATGAGTGTGGTGAATAAGGTGAAGTGTATCTGGTGCACTGGAGGGTGCTTAGATTGTTGTCATTAGGACACCCTCACCTCAAACCCCACACAACCACATCTCCCCCACACCACAAAACCACGCCCCAGTAATTGAACGTCGATTATGTGAAAGTTGAAAGCAGAGAATATCCAAGATTTCATTTTGTTAACGTTTGTCACTAAGTACAACTACACTAGATGGCATGGTTTTACTCCTTCATCTTAAACTAGTACTTATGCCATAAAATAATTTTCATGACTTATGGAATGGAGGTGGTAAATCACGTTTAAAAAATTTTAATCAATAATTTTTTTACAGTAATAATTTAAGATTGTTTTCATCAACAACTCTTTTACCAAGACGCGCGTTTTTACATCGCCGTCCATTATATGGTACACGTCACTAATTTATTTCTCAACAGCTTTCTTTCAAAAATCATTATAAAACTGTTACGAAAATCACCCAAAATTTAACTTTTTTTATCCCTTAAAATAAAAATATTGTGGAGTTAGTTATTTAATGGTTTTTATCGTGTTTATTTGTTTTTAAATACGGCCTCGAGCCTTAGTGCTGGCAAGGCCCTCGGGGCATTGTGCTAGCTAAAAAATCCCTTGCTCGTTAGTGGTGTCTTAATGAAACTTGTGAACGCTACTTCACTAGCCCTATAGTCCACCATGGACTGAAAAGGGGTTATCATTTTGTTAAATTATTATTATTTGTTTTAATATGAAACAATGACAGACTTTTTTAGTACTATACATTAGAACACAGTGAACACCTTGAAAATATGCCATATGGACAGCATAATTTTAGAATTTTGGTACCATACAGGGCAGAGGCGTCAATAGGGTCGGTGTCACCTAGTGTGGTTGTTCATAGTGTCACGCCAACCCCGCCCCCCCCCTCACGACTTAACACATAGACATGCTCCAAGTCTATCAATGCTAAATAACGGTTAACATCAAAATTTTAAACTTCATTGTCACCCCAAGAAATGATGCCAACCGCTGCGGTCGGCCCCGCTCGACTCCCCTAGTGACGCCTTTTTGAATGGACATTTCAGGGAAACGATTTTCATTTTAATTAAAATTCAGCGCTGCTAAATGTTCACGTTAAAATGCAAATTGGTCAGCTGAACGCGAGCTGTAGGAAGACTAATGTCCGAGGGCAAACCGAGTGCTAGAAGTTGAACCAGGCGGAATTGGTGTGGTTTTATCGGCGGAGAAAATTGAATTAATACACACCAAGCTATGGAGTAATAGGCTGCCGGTTAAACCAACCCGCTACGACATGGTAGATTGCCGGTTGCAAAAACGCGCCATGCCATAACAGGCTGCAGGTTTGCAGGTGACAAGTGCTGTCTGATGTAGTCATGTGTTAAGTGCTGTCTGAGGTAGTTATGTGACAGGTGCTGTCTGAGGTAGTCATGTGACAAGTGCTGTCTGAGGTAGTCATGTGTTAAGTGCTGTCTGAGGTAGTCATGTGACAGGTGCTGTCTGAGGTAGTCATGTGACAGGTGCTGTCTGAGGTAGTCATGTGTTAAGTGCTGTCTGAGGTAGTCATGTGGCAAGTGCTGTGAGTTTCGCGCCGGGTTGTAGCAGCTAAAAGCATCGGATGTTTAACAGGGTCGAGTGCTTCACGACCCTTCCCCCCCCCCTTTTCTATGTTGACGTGACGGGCTGGGTGTATTTAGAGGCTTTTAGGCGCGTTATGATCAACGAGAGACCTTATGTACTTGACAAATGTCACACCAGTTAATGGAAAAATTCAGGGTGGGTGTTGGTAGCCTTTAAAGCTGTAGTCCCGGGGGGGGGGAAGAGGAAAGAAAAAAAATTGTTTTGTTTTCTTCTAGGTTTACATGGAAACAATGATCGTAGTTAAGTATTAGAAATGGATAAAAGCAGAGAGTCTAAGAGAGTAACGAGATAGGTGGTAGAAAGTTTAAGAGAGTAACGAGATTGGTGGTAGAAAGTTTAAGAGAGTAACGAGATTGGTGGTAG
>MUZC01001835.1:9211-37749 GCA_002072015.1 Radix auricularia | reverse complement strand
GCTTTGCGCTCCGGAAAATCTGGTAACCTTACACATAACTAATACCCAACTTTAATCCCAATAATAAATATTAACGATTTCAATTCAAGCTGCTTCCTCTTCATTTCCTATGATTCTCTTTTTAAAATTCATTTCTGGGTAAACGTTTAGTACTCAGTCCGTACCGCCATTATCGGCGGCCATCTTGTTGCTAAGGCACGTGACCGCCGTGACTTTCGGAAAAGTAGTGCGAGCCCCGTGAAATCAGAGGAGTAGGGGAATCAGGGATTCTAAATTTGCGTATTTTTTTTTAGCTACCGACAAATTAAAAAAAACAAATTCACGGCGTTCGCATTACTTTTCCGGCGGTGACGTGCCATAGGAACAAGATGGCCGAAGGATTGGGGGACATTCTAATATTTTTAGGAGTATTTTTTAGCGTTTTACATAAAAGCAAAATAGTTGTAAAAATGAAGAAAACAATGGGTACTCACCGATCAGGCATCGGAATCACAACAAAGGGGGATACACTTTTTAAATCCTTTTAGAACTTCACGCATTAGATCACTGCTGCCACTATTAAAATTCTATTGATAACTAACCCTAACCTAAGAACTGCCTTGGACCGTCGAGATGAGGTTCTGAATGATTGCTGGGACCCTCGAGATGAGGTTCTGAATGATTGCTGGGACCCTCGAGATGAGGTTCTGAATGATGGCTGGGACCTCAATATTCCGAAAATTCCAAAGCTATACCTAACCCAAACCCTAAAATCTTCAATTTTCCGAAAATCTAACAAAAAATGGCTACTTACTAATGGAAAGGACATGGTGGAAATAAAGCCCGCCAAGGAATTAGCAGCACTCCTTTTCTAAATGAGCACAGTAAATAGTTTTTAGAATATACTCATTTATACTTGGGAAAAGAGAGCCCCCCCCCCCCTTTTCTCGCGGCGCATGAATACAAATCCAATAATGATGCTAACAAATTATTTACATTTTACAGCACGTGGAGGTAATAAATAAATAAGAAAACAAACAAAATTCAAGGGAAGCAACTATCTTTCATAGCAACCGGAAGAGACGCGACGCTGCGGTCAGAGTAATAAACATTAGCCCATTTCACAGCCAACATTTTTGAATAAACGCTTTTTTTCTTCCCATTTCATATTTGTTTTAGTTTTTCTTTGCGCTGTGAACAAAACTTTCTACCATGATGCAACTGCAAATATGGGCAATTCTGCTCCACTGCTTTTAGAAATGCGCATAGCATATCCCCCCTCTTTTGTCTTAATTATGTCAGACAGGGTACCCGTATGAACAAAATAAGATCCTTTCCCTTCTTACTTGGAAATTGTTTTTTTTTTAAACTCGGAACTAGAAATACAGTTTTGAATATCTTTAAGTTACAAAACATTTTCAGGTAGTTTGCCCCAATGGCAAGAAATTTCTAAGTCATTTTCCAAATGTTAAGTATGAACATACATTGATCATTGCCTCATTTGCACATCGGTTTCCACCTTGGAGTCTTCGCTACCGGTAGACCTTTGGTCCTTTACAGTAGTCGTAGGGTCGCCGATTTTGGGTTGTTTTGTACCAGACTCAATCCAACTTTTACGTAGCTAATTTAAACTATCTTTATCTCTCACATAGAAGAGCTACGAATTCACTTTCCTTCTAGTGTTTTGGACGAGTCTTTGGAATTTGGTAAAATTTTAAAATTAATTGATTTTGTGCTATTTTTTCCCAAAGGGATAATATTCGGTGAATGTTAAGGGATGCTTAAGAGTAAATTTATTACGTAATATACAACACTCGCGTTGGTATTACAATTTAGCGAACTTAAAATTTAATTGGCCTATCGACCGGTATCGGCATCGGGTATGTTATGGCACGGTATGACACTTTTCACTTTTTAAAAGTTGAAAATGAAAAAGTCACCGTGACTGTGACTTTTAAACGTTTTTCTGACTATTCTCAATTTTTATATGGTAGGGATGGAGAAAGACGTCCTTATGTTAAATGTGTCCATACAAAAAAATTTTGGTCCGTAAATTTTGTTGCAAATTCTTAAATTTGTCCATAAATTTTATTTGGCTAATTATCGTTGTACGGATCCAAGATGGCGTCCAGAAAGCTCGTCGCGTCCAGGACTGAACGATTGCTGTAGTTGTTGTAGTTACCTCCCTTTGTTGTTCTATTTCCTTGGTTGTCTCCCTCATCACGGGGGTGGGGTCTAAGGGGAAGGGGAACGACTCCCCTTAAAATTTGAAATGAATAAATAATAAAATAACAATGGGGTGGGGTTTGGGAAGGGTACTCCCTCCCCCCCCCCAAAAAAAAAAAAGGAAACGGGGGAGGGGGAACGCCTCCCCTTATAATTATTATATACAAATCATTGAATACGAAACTGCGGACATAGCGAGTGATGCAATAATCAATAAGCGCGCGAATTTGTAGACTCGCTCTTTTACCGATTTGCCAACGTAGCCCAAACATCGCATTGGAAATTTATTTGTGATTTTCTAAGTGGAAGAAGCTGATTTAAGTGTTTTCTAGTGATATTTAGGAAGGATATAACTCGAGAATTATTTATAAGGTGTATTTTTCGTGATTTTCTTCCATTGCTCGGCCCATTTAATTTTCAGCATTTTCCTCTCTGTTGGGGCTTTCGATCCGCCCGCCATCTTTGTGAATTGCATAGCAACCAAAGATGGCGGTTGGAAAAGACCTTATTTCACCCTAATCCGTACAACGATAATTTACCTTTTATTTTATTGAGTTGGCAGTTCTCAATTATTTCAAAATATACCTCTCAGCTACATCTTTACTTATTATTGTGTGTGTCTTCAAACCTTGATTTTGTTTGTTTATTTGTTATATATATATAATATATATATTAAGGTTGTTAAGACCGCTCGTTTTTGAGGACCGGCTAACCATTCAAAAAAAGACCGGCTAACCGCTCGTCCTTATATCCCTAATGTTTTGAGAACTATTAAGAGAATGTTGTCGCCTCGCGCCGTCTGATGGCATCAAAGCCGCTCCCCCCCACCCCGCTTGTGTTCAGCTCTTTCCGCACTGCCCTAAATTCATAGCATTGCATTTTGTTAAATCCAAAAAATTAACTAAACAGTGATGGTTAATTGTCTTTTTTATATTTTATTTTGAGGACTCGTAGTTCACGTGTAAGTAAGAGGACTGTTTCAATCGTTTGTTAAAATTATGGAAGTATTTTTCATAAGTTTAAAAAACCAACGCCTCGCCCCGTCCATTGTGGGTCTAAATAAGAGGACAGGTTCAATCGTTCGTTAAAGTTAGCGAGGTATTTTTCATTAGTTTCAAAAACCAACGCCTCGCCCCGTCGTTTTGACGTCATGTTTACCTCTCTTGTGTGTGATGCCGGTCAACTCGCGTATTAAAATTAATATAATAAAATTATAAAGCTACGGAGTAAACGATGATAATATGGAATTTATTTTAAAAAACATTATTTTTTAATCGTCAACTCGCCAGAATAATTGTATTTTGCGATGCACACGTTCCCTCTCGCCGTTTTTTCTGTTCAAATAGGGTTTGAGTTACACTCGGCATACTATTAATGTGGTAATCAAATGCCTTTGACTAGCAGGAAAACTGTCACTAAAAGACTGAACTCGAATTTGTGGGCCGATTAATCGCCCGGTATCTTTGCTACGTCTTTCAAATACCTCTCGTAATATAGGGACATGTACTTCACTAAGCGGCATGCGCCGATAAGTTTTTGAATCCCTGAACTGAAACAGACTATAAACTGCTGATCAGAAAATGCGGATAGGTCACGGGGTCATATGCTTTTATAGCTTTCTTTGTCTTTACAAGAAACAGACTATAATTAATAAAAATAGAAACAGTTTCGGCCTTGACCGTTGTTGACATCAAACGCCACTGTGTTAGATCTCGTCACAGTCGCTCGCCAACTAACCAGCTGGATTTTGGTATTGCTTTTACTCACCGCGACAAAGCAAGAGGGAGAGGCGCGTTATCGCGTGTTGTTTTTTTCACTAGTTTTTTTTTTTACTACGTTAGGTTTTTTTTGTTTTTTTTTGGGTTGCACGGTCCAACAGTAGGCGGTTAACCGTTAGCAAGGTTATTTCTGAAATTTTATGGGAGAGGGGGTGAGTTGAGTCTCTATCGTATTAGTACCATGTATTTTTGTTTATTACTAAGGTGCATGCGCTCATCGCATACGCATCAGTCTACAGCTGAATCCCGCTAGTACTATTAGTTGGGAACTTCAGTGAAGCCAGGCTATAACGCGTCATGTGCGCACGCTTACAGCTAGGAAACTGAAGGCTTGAATGCCAACCTACTTGTCAGCTGGACCGTGGTATCGCTTTTACTCACTGTGACTAAGCGAGAGGGAGAGGCACGAGGCGCGTTACCGCTAGTGTTGTTTTTTTTTTACTACGTTACTGCTAGTTTATTTGTTTGGGTTTTTTTCCTCTTTGGTTAAGCGGTCCTACGGTCCTCAATAAAGAGGACCGATCCTGATCTGAGGACCGGTTAACCGTTAACAACCTTAATATATATATTAGGTAAATTATCGTTGTACGGATCAGGCCGAAATAAGTAAGGTCTTTTCCAGCCACCATCTTTGGATGCTATGCAAGTCACAAAGATGCCACGCGGATCAAAAGTACTAACTGAGGGGAAAATGCTGAAAATGAAATGGGCCGGGTAATGGAAGAAAATCACAAAAAATACACGTTATAAATAATTCTTGAGTTTTTCTTTCTGAAATATCACTAGTAAAACTCTTAAAAATCAGTTTCTCCCATTTAGCAAATGACTAATAAATTTCCATTGCGTTATTTGCACTACGGTGGCAAATTGGTAAAAAAAAATTGAATAAAAATTCTAATTTAAATATGGTGAAAATTTGACGGATTTATATCTTTAATTGTTAAAAAGTTATGGCATTAGGCATTAGGGGCCGTACATAAATGATGTCATGCATCTAGGGGGGTGTCTCACTTTTGTGACAATTCGTGATGTGGAGGAGGGAGGGGGGTTGAAGAAATGGGTTGTCACATCAAAAGGGTAACCGTAAATAAAAGTTCCACTGAAATATTTGGTCACTTAAAATTTATTTAATGACTTTTTTTAGAGCTGTTATCGATTAAATTTAATTTAATAACTTTTGAAAAATTACTTATTAATTTATCAATAATTTTGTTAAAGATAGAAATAAAGATCTATGATGTCATTAGACTGAAAATTACGAGGGAAGTAATAAAAACAAGCAATGATATTTTTATTAAGTTATTTTTAAAAACATAGTTGACAATGAAAATAAGTGAAATAACCTATTAAAATTTAGGCAATTTTATGAAAATTTCTAATTAATTTTAATAGCCATAGAGAAATTGTTTGGTGATTAACAAAAAGATAAAAATAATAAGTGGTTCAAAAGTTATAACTTTTTTCTAAGACCTCATAATGACTTTTTTCACTAGGTTGTTTTGCTTCACATTTTGTGCCATTTTATGGCATTTTTTAAAATGCACATATCTTAAGTACTTAATTTAATTTAATTTAAAAGATAATATATTGTTAAGAGATATATTTAAATATAAGTAGTTCAATATAATTTCTATGAATTTAAATTTTGTTATTGTTAAATAATTTAAAACAATGTTTTTTTAAAATATCATTGTCCTCATTAGACAGATCATTTTAAAGTTTACACTTTTTTAACAGAGAAGTTTGTACGTAAAAATAAATAAATAAAACAATTATTAATTATTCATGAATAAATCGAAAATATAATTTTAAAACATGTCTTTAATTTTAATCACTATTTTATCAATTAAAATATTTTTAATCGATAAAATAATTTACCGATTAATAGAGAAATTAATCAGTAATTTCCGCAGCCCTACTTTTTTAAAAGTCAGTGCTTCTCAAAGTGCTGGTCGATAGACCATCAGATGCCGGTTGTTGGCGTAAGTATCAAGACACGAAAATTAAATATCATTATCATTCTAAAGTTTTAGAACTAACAAGAGAACATAAGAAATTGTTACCCTGCGTTGTTTGATGTTAACATCAAAGCGATTGTGATGTAACCGAGGCTTCGCTTGGTTCCCTCACAGCGGAAGTCTGCTAACCTTTTTTTTTTGTCGATTATCCCCCCCGAAACTGCAACTTGTGAGTTTTACAAAAAAGACAAGTGTCTAAAAAAAAAGATCTGAAGAGGATTATATGTAGATATTTTAATTCAAAACGACGCGGAATATCCATTTGAGGTTGGATGGGGGAGGGGAATCTATTCGATACAATTATAAACGTTTTAAGCTTGATATAATTTTTCTATTGGTTTTTGGTCAAATGACTCTGGCCATTCTAAATATAATGATAAATGTGTCTATTTAAAATTAGTCAAAAGTATTCATTAACTTTATTACATGCATCAAATTCTTGACACCGCAATTTTTTTCAGTTTTTCAGGCATTAATTATGAATATGACAGAAAGGATACTTGATACAGTCAAGTCATGTTAAGATTATTGTCACTTGTGTCAATATAAATGAAAGTAAATTGGATTCAGGTGTCTTCGTATAGTACGAATAAGAAATCTACATAGATGACAAATTTAACAAATGCATTTTTTGGAAGAAACCGGTTTAATAGTGGGCATATGTTCCAAGCGTACACGTACACATGACATATTTGAACATATCTAGTGGAGTGTAATGGATATTATATGTCCCAAATGAGTTTGCATTACCCCCAAAGATTCCCTTTTGAGCCCAGATGAGGTAATTTACCCCTGTTCGCCGAATTTTTTCTTACGGGAAGCCCTCTCAGTCAATTGAGGAATTTTTTTAAAATATATTTTTTAACAACATTGCAATGATCCTTGTAATATCAAATAGTCACATTCGCAAGCTTAATTGCGAAGGTTATCACATCAAATGGTTTTTTACACTACTGCTGCATTGTACGTTAGCTGTCTTGCTATGCCTTGGCGACTAAACATTTTTTTTTTAAAAAAGCCGAATTCATACTTAATCTTATAAGGCTTTAAGTTATGTTGGGGCTCATTTTGCTATCAAATCAGTACAAAGAAAACCATGTTAAAACGGGAAAAGAATGCAATGGTACTTGGTGAAATGGAAAAACCCTTGCCGGTCGTCTGATACGAAAAAGTTTGAGAATCACTGGCTTACAATTTATTTAATGTCTTTCCCATAGCTTCACGCGTGTTACAATATTACAATGTATACCGTACACAAAATAAATACTTAAAAGACAAAAGAAGTGATTAGAAACATACTTATTTTCAAATAGAAAATAAAGTGGTTTTTTTTTTTCTTTTTTTTTGGGGGGGGCTAAGTTTTGTGATGTATTTTTGGAGAGGGGGGTCTACAATTTTGTGACGAAGCATGGCGTAAGAGGGGTAGGGGGTACACATATTGTCCAAAATTGCGTGATGTTATTTATGGAAGGCCCCTTAGGACTGTTGCTGTCAGGCCAAATGTTTTTAATAAAATTAACCTACTTTATGTTTTTTTAAATGTCACTGATGAAAATACCGCCCCCCCCCTAATCTCACATTTTCATAAATGGTAGGGTACCCTGCCCCGGCTAGGCGCGTAATTTCATTTATGGATGGCCCCATTATGCAGTTTTTCAAGAGAATAAAAATTTAATGTTTTGTTGTATTCTTTAAAAATTCCAACATGGAAAACAAGCTTTTACAAAAAACTTTAAAGGGGTCGTCCATAAATGATATCATGCAATTTTGGCCAATTTTTATCCCCTCCCCCATCTTTTCGCTCACACTTTGTGTCACAAACTAAGACCCCCCTCTCCATTATGATGTAACAAAGCTTGAACACTCCCCCTCCTGACAACCATTTTTCTAATTGAAAATTAGCATGTTGAAAATTACTATTTTTTATTATTTAAGTATGCATTTAGTGTAAGGCTGCACTCTAATGTCGTAACACCTGTGAATTTGTAAGTACCATGGGGGTGGGGGTCCTAAAAATATACAGAGTGCAACAGGGGGAGTGGGGGTTGAAAATATGACTTTTGTGCATACGTATTACATGGATAGATCCTTGCCAGGTAATCTGTGCATCTTTTCGACTTTTAGAATAAATATAGCTTATCTCATAGACATAAAGATACTGACTGCCCATATTGTTATCTATAATTATGTGTCACCTAATGTATGTTAATAATGTACCTAAAGAAACCACAGTTCTTGTAAGTTAGATACATTCTATATGACATTTGTTTTTATTTTGAGGCTTAAGTCCATTTTTATTTTATTATTGTTATATTTTTGCTGACCAGCTTCTATCATTACAGTAATTACTAAACTTTTTCTCTGAGTTTCAGATATATCATTGATAATATCAAGTACAATTTAGTACCGCCTCAAATGCACCTGCAGGTGTCACGTAACATACAAAGTAACCACTGCTACCAACTAGAGCCTATGGAAATATTTAGACTGACAAATCATATGATAGGTTAAAATACCTATCAGTAATAATGTATCAAGAAAAAAATTGTAATAAATTTGGGAAAGGTTTATATACATTTTGATAACTGCACATAAAATAAGGGACATGTTCTTGAAAAAGACATTACAAATGTGATGCCTTTTCAAAATGTTTTACAAAATCTGTTAATCTAACGTGACACAAAATGGCACATTTCAGAGAAAAGTCATTCAAATGTGACATGTGTGGTAAAGCTTTTACACAATCTGAAAGCCTGTCAGTACACAAAAGGATTCATTCAGGAGAAAAACCTTTCAAAAGTGACTTCTGTGATAAAAGTTTTACACATTCTTGTGCCCTGACAGTATACAAAATGATTCATTCAGGAGAAAAGCCTTTCAAATGTGACACATGTGGTAAAGGTTTTAGGAGAACTTTTAACCTAAAAGTACACAGACGCATACATTCTGAAGAAAAACCTTACAAATGTGACTTCTGTGATAAAAGTTTTACACATTCTAGTACCCTGACAGTACACAAAAGGATTCATTCAGGAGAAAAGCCTTTCAAATGTGACTTTTGTGATAAAGGTTTTCCACAATCAGATCAATTAACAAGACATAGAAGGACACATTCTGGGGAGAAACCTTTCAAATGTGACCTCTGTGGGAAATGTTTTACTCAATCTGGTAAACTAACAAGACATAAAAAGACACACTCTGGGGAGAAACCTTTCAAATGTGACCTGTGTGGGAAATGTTTTACACATTCGTATCACCTGACTGTACACAAAATGATTCATTCAGGAGAAAAGCCTTTCAAATGTGACTTCTGTGATAAAGATTTTCTACAATCTGGTCAACTAACAAGTCATAGAAGGTCACATACTGGGGAGAAACCTTTCAAATGTGACCTGTGTGAGAAATGTTTTGCTCAATCTGGTAAACTAACAAGTCATAGAAGGACACATTCTGGGGAGAAACCCTTCAAATGTGACATCTGTGGGAAATGTTTTACTCAATCTGTTGACCTTACAGTACACAAAAGGATTCATTCAGGAGAAAGACCTTTCAAATGTGACCTCTGTAGGAAATGTTATAAACAATCGTCACACCTGACAGTACACAAAATGATTCATGCAGGAGAAAATCCTTTCCAATGTGACCTCTGTGGGAAATGTTTTACACGATCGTCCGGCTTAAAAGAACATAAAATGATTCATTCAAAAGAAAAGCCTTTCAAATGTGACATATGTGGTGAAGAGTTTACAAGAAATATTAACCTAAAAAGACACAGACACACACATTCTGGAGAAAAACTTTTCAAATGTGACATCTGTAAAAAAGTTTTTACACTATCTAGTGGTCTGACAATACACAAAAGGATTCATTCTGGAGAAAACCTTTTCCAATGTGACATCTGTAAAAAAGGTTTTACATATTCTAGTGCCCTGACAAGACACAAAAGGATTCATTCTGGAGAAAAACCTTTCAAATGTGACATCTGTAAAAAAGGATTTACACTATCTAATGGCCTTACAATACACAAAAGGATTCATTCTGGAGAAAAACCTTTCAAATGTGACATCTGTAAAAAAGGTTTTACACTATATAATGGCCTTACAAGACACAAAAGGATTCATTCAGGAGAAAAACCTTTCAAATGTCACTTCTGTGGTCAAACTTTTGCACAATCTGGTGGCTTGACAGTACACAAAAGGATTCATTTTGATCAAGATCTTTGAATATCTAGTAACCTAGCATGCCACAAAAGGATACATTCAGGAGAAAAGCCTTTCAAATATGACACTTGTGATAAAAGTTTTCCATGATCTGGTCAACTAACAAACCATAGAAGGACACATTCTTGGGAGAAACCTTTCAATTGTGACCTGTGTGGGGAATGTTACGCTTAATATGTTGACCTTACAGTACACAAAAGGATTCATTCAGGAGAAAAGCCTTTCAAATGTGAACTCTGTAATAAAGGTTTTCTACAATCTGAAGAACTAACAAGCCTTAGAAAGACACATTCTGGGGAGAAACCTTTCCAATGTGATCTCTGTGTGAAATATTTTACACAATCGTCCGACCTGACAGTACATAAAATTATTCATTCAGGAGAAAAGCCTTTCAAATGTGACATATGTGGTAAAGATTTTAGAAGAAATTTTAATCTAAAAAGACACAGAAGCACACATTCTGAAGAAACCTTTCAAATGTGACATCTGTGTAAAAAAAAGGTTTTACACTACCTAGTGGCCTGACAAGACACAAAAGGATTCATTCTGGAGAAAAACTTTTCAAATGTGACATCTGTAAAAAGGTTTTACACAATCATTTCACCTAACAAGACACAAGATGACACATTCACTTGAGCTTACTATTCACAAAAGAACACATTGTGGTGAAAAAATACAAATGTGATGTCGGTGGTAAATTCTGGTAGCCTAAATACACAAAAGGACACATTCTGGAGTCAAAACCTTTCCAATGTGATATTTGTGGACAGACTAGGACACAATAGGGAGAGATAGCTTTCAAATGTAATTTTATTTAAAATGCTTTAGACTAAAAAGACTCTTTCTTTTACATAAACACACAAAAAAAAAAAGCATTTAGGATGACGGTTTTACAAATTTAAACTGAAGGAACAATGTATGTATGCCAGGACAGAAGGTTGCCTCAGTAAAATGGACCAATTGGCTAGAGAAATAGTGGGCTTGAGAGAGGAGATTGCAGCAGAGCTACCGAGAGTGGAAGAATCATGACCAGAGGATTACATTCCAATAACCATGGGTGCCCAGTTACCAAATACAAATATTGTAACTCAAAGTGCTGTAACAACACTTGACATGTCAAGTCCATGTTCCATTGGCTTAGCTAATAGCCTTTTAGACATGACTTGTGTCACTAAGGAAGCCATGCAAGTGCCGGGTCCTGGTCTAATGTTTTGCTTGAACAAATGAGGACAAGATCTGTGAAATATCACCATAGCGGCCAATGACGAATCAACAGACCCCTTCAGGCCAACTAAGAAGATGGGTGTGAGTAATGTTACGTTAGAAACTGCTATAATTAAGATGAAAAGGGCCTTTATCTAATTTTTCCTCACATGAGAGAAAATACTGTGAGAGGTCACACACAACCAAACTATAGGAAAATCCATGTGAAACGGTTTACTTCCGGATAGAGTTGCCCAATACTTGGTCTGTCGTCGCAGACCAAGATCAAAGGGGTTGACTGTGTTCATGCGGTTTAGGCCGACTAAGGCGGGTTAGTTAAATTTAAGAATGATAAAATGATTTTATTGTATTTTGTCGTCGTAAGCTACATGAATATTCATAAGTATGTATCGCCTATTGGTGTTTAGTTGTGTAATTTATGCTGTTATTATAAGTGTTACAGGAATTTTGGGAATAATGAATTTCTTAGCTGTTTTGCTGTCTTATGCTATTATTTTATTTATGATGATGAAATGACTAATTGTGTTTTGTTTGTGTAGTAATGCTAGTACATGCCAAGGATAAGGATGAAATGACTTATTGATATTGTGCTTTGTTTTGTCTAATGTTACTATTTGATTTATTACAATCATGAAATGATTATTGAATTATTGTGCTTGATTTCTCTTATGCTTTTAACCCATGATGACGACTATTTTTGCTTTATTTGTCTTAAGCTTTGGAACAGAGTAATGATGATTGAATCACTATTTTTGCTTGGTTTGTCTAATGCTATTATTTGATGCTGATGATATGTCTATGTGTGTTTTAATTGTCAGATGCTATTGTCTGAGTTTCGCAATGTCTGTCATTTTCATCATGAATTACCGTATATACTCGAGTATAAGCCGACTTTTTCAGCACATTTTTTGTGCTGTAAAAGCACCCCCTCGGCTTATACTCGAGTGGAAAAAAATTACCCCAGAAAATGCCGCCGCTCAACAGCCAGATATTAGCCTGTAGTCACTGCAGCCCGCCTGCCTAAACTGATCTAGTCACTGCATCCTGCGCCGCCTCCACTGGTTGCTAGAGCGCCTGCTGATTGGCGTCTAGCAACCAGTGACGTCAGAGAGAAGAGACCAAGGCGGACGTCCTTCTCCGCGCCTTCTGAGCCCCTATAATTAAAAACGAAGCCCAGCCAGCCAGGTGAGCCATTCCTGTGTGTGGCCCTGATATGTGCATTGGTTTATGCTGAATCTTGTCTGTAATAAGGGAAATAACTCTTGATAGTCATTGTGAGAATTAATTAATAGTGTGAGGTTCTTGAACAAGACCGGAAGAAGAATAGAGATTAGCTAACAACAATATATATAGAGCTAATTTACTGTTTCTCTTTGAAATAAATATTATTTGTTTTAATGTAATTTTATTGGTATCTATTATTTTTTTAAATTTACCAGTAGCTGCTGCATTTCGCATTTCCCACCCTCGGCTTATACTCGAGTCAAAACTTTTTCCCAGTTTTTTGTGGTAAAATTAGGGGTCTTGGCTTATACTCGGGTCGGCTTATACTCGAGTATATACGGTAGATAGTATGTAATTGCTGACAAGTTGTTTGAGATTCTATATTTTTTTTTTATCAATTGTATTTCATGAGTTACTGTGTAAAATCTGGTAGAAGTCAGACTGCAAATGGCATTCAGCATTAGTGACTGAATGAGTCAACACTGGTATACAATAATGTTTAGTCATTTGATGCCAACGAAATTCTGACTTTTTAATTACCTAAAAGTCTTAAAGTAGAGCTGTTAATGATTAATTTAAATTTAATCGTTAAGTTTTGAAAACTAATGATTAATTAATCATTACTTTTTTATTAAAGCCAAAAATTAAAATTTATGTCATAAGTATCACTTTTAAATGTTATTTTTGAAAATCTAAATAACACTGGAATGTCATCGTTTAATCAGCTACGCATTATTTGGTTCAAGTTCAAGCGATGAGCGGGTCTAATTGACAATATAACCAGCTGAGCTGAACAATCATTCTTATGGAACTGAGGTAACTGGTATGCACAAAATGGTCTTAGCAAGAAATGACACCGGATATCGTGCTCATTAAGTTTCCACCATTGTAGCGGGTTAATGGATTCAGGAAGGTTCATCTCCATTTTGTAACGCAGTAATTCAACAGAAGAGTTGTTGTCATTTTTTGTCCTTTAAGTGAGACTGGATTACTGCCATTGGTTTCAAATGCTTTTCATTTGATTTGATAGTAGGCAAGTGTTAGAACCATGGTAGGTGAACTTAATCAACATTTTGAACATTCCCGTCAGTGAATAGTTTAAAGCCAAAACGTTTGTGTTATTGTCAGAAAATGTATTATTTATTTGTCGCTATTTATTTATTTATTTTTACTTTTTGACTATCCATAATTTGTAAGTGATGGGTTGATTAATCGTTAAAAATAATTTAATTGTTATAATTATTAACAATTAAACGAGATATTAATAGTTTATTTCCGCAACACTACTTAAAAGTAATTAATATTTGTTTCAGACCAAACATTCAATTCACATATTGCCAAAAGATCTGTCTGATTAATATGTAGTTGTGTGGAGGCTTAACTTTGAAACAGATTCACAAATGTGGCACTAAGGCAGTTATAAATTCTTTATAAAAGTTTTTATTTACACACAACAGAAACAGCTGTCCTTCACCACCACTTTCACTTTTTCCTTGGCACACCAAACTGTGACTCTCTCACTCTACTTCCTTTCTTCTATCATACCTAGTGCATCTCGGTGCGTGCACATGGTGCAACGCTGTATGACTGCTGTCAAAGCCATATTTTCTAAATGAAAATTAGTATGGTGCAAAATATTTTATTATCATTTAAATTAAAAATTTTAGTGTGAGGCTTTAGTCTTATACCATAACACACGTGAAGCCATCAAAGACATCATTAAATAACTTGCAAGCTATCAAATATGTTAGGAGAACTTTCATTTAAAGTTTGCTCATTTTGATGTGACCTCAAAATTCTTAAACACCCCCTCACCCTCTTCACACATTGTCACCAATGAGTGACTCTGAATTAAGAGTCAGGTGGTCACAGGGGAGGTTGGCTATTCAGTAAATTTTGTTGTCGCTTTAAAGTACAATAAATAAATTTTAATAGAAAAATGCTTTAACAATTTTTCTTAACTTAAAACCATAATGTAATCTTGAATTTGATTAATAAACCAATTTGAGAAATTCCAACATCTATTCTAAAATGATAAAAAAACAAAGATGAAAATGCAAATGGCGCCTGCTATTGAATTTCTTAGTAGATATAGTCCTCAGTGTATGAGTATAAATTGATAATTAGTCATAATGAAAAAATGAGGTCTTAGAAAAAAATTCATAACTTTTCAACCACTTGGGATAAAAAGATAATTTTTGGGGGGGTTAAAGTTAATGAAGTTAATCATCAAACAATTTCTATACTATACAGCTTTATTATTTTTTATTTTTTAAAATTAATTTGAAATTTTCATCAAAGTGCCTAAACTTAAAAGTGTTATGGTTATTTGGTATTTGTGCTTTACATTTACACTGATTTTTTAATATCTGTATAGTTAAATATCAAGTTACACTAAAACTTGTAATATGTTAGTTAAATATTTAGTTAAACTAAAACTTAAAATATTTTAATTACAAANAATAACTTGCAAGCTATCAAATATGTTAGGAGAACTTTCATTTAAAGTTTGCTCATTTTGATGTGACCTCAAAATTCTTAAACACCCCCTCACCCTCTTCACACATTGTCACCAATGAGTGACTCTGAATTAAGAGTCAGGTGGTCACAGGGGAGGTTGGCTATTCAGTAAATTTTGTTGTCGCTTTAAAGTACAATAAATAAATTTTAATAGAAAAATGCTTTAACAATTTTTCTTAACTTAAAACCATAATGTAATCTTGAATTTGATTAATAAACCAATTTGAGAAATTCCAACATCTATTCTAAAATGATAAAAAAACAAAGATGAAAATGCAAATGGCGCCTGCTATTGAATTTCTTAGTAGATATAGTCCTCAGTGTATGAGTATAAATTGATAATTAGTCATAATGAAAAAATGAGGTCTTAGAAAAAAATTCATAGCTTTTTAAACAATGGGGATAAAAAGATAATTTTTTGGGGGGTTAAAGTCAATGAAGTTAATCATCAAACAATTTCTATACTATACAGCTTTATTATTTTTTATTTTTTAAAATTAATTTGAAATTTTCATCAAAGTGCCTAAACTTAAAAGTGTTATGGTTATTTGGTATTTGTGCTTTACATTTACACTGATTTTTTAATATCTGTATAGTTAAATATCAAGTTACACTAAAACTTGTAATATGTTAGTTAAATATTTAGTTAAACTAAAACTTAAAATATTTTAATTACAAACCATAATTCTTTTTTTTTTTTTTAAGATAATAATGGCAATAAGTTTTCAAATATATACATTTTTATCAACTTATTGGACCTTGTGTAACATGCCTTGAATTAACACTTGAGAAATGATACAAAACAACGTTTTCCATTGTTAATATGCATTTTCTCCTATATGCAGGACTTTGATATCATTTTTTGTTTAGTTTTTAAAAATTTTGCTTTTGTTCAGTTAGACATGGGAAATAAATCAATAAAACATAATGTTACAGGCCTGTTTTTGTTACTTCCCTTGAAATTTTCAAATTATTGTCATATATATTCTAATTTTTAGCTGTATTCAAAATTATTTATTAATTCTCGACAAAAGTTAATGTTTTAATTTTTATTACTCAAATTACTCGATAACAGCCCTAGGACTAGGACATAAAACAATTAATTCTAATTTAGAAATACATCAAAAAGGCACTTGATAAAAATCCCAGATAGACATAGAGATAAAAACACCTTCCTTATTCCCTATGCAAGACAGAAAAACACATACAAGTTTTCTTTCTTCCCGAATGAAATTTGGGCGTGGAATGGATTGCGTGAAGAAACCAAGATAGCTAACACTTTATTATCATTTAAAACTCCAATAAGAATGCAGGACTAAACATAAACCATGGATAAGTGTAGGACGCAACAATCTTCTGTATAGAACGAGGGGACGTGGTGGCCGAGAGGTAGCGCTCTCGTCTGTCATACTGATGGTCACGAGTTCGAATCCACACGAAAGTGAGGATTTGTTCTCGGGGCCTGAGGAGTCCCCGAGTCACCCCGCTCCGAATGGGTACCTAACTAGACAATAGTTAGGCGGCTGGGGTAATGCGTGGAACCCCTATAGCTGTGGCCTGTGACCGCTGCATCACTTGCCAACAGATCATCTCTCATGGTCTGTGGACGCAATTATCTTGTGCATAGAAGGAGCGTCTGTATTATATCTAAGATATATATGGAGCGTCCGTCACAGATTGGTTAAGATGGGTTCCATGAGCCCCAATGAAATGTTTTAGCTTTTGAAAATTTGGTACGTATATCTTGATCATACTTAATTAATGGTGACAAGCTTGAGTTTGGTAAATAATTTTTTTTTTCGGGCAACCGTACTGTAATGTAGGACAATAATTAAAAGTAGGCGACACGAGTAAAAGTTTCGGCAAGACTTTCAGCAGCATAATTTTATAATATTAATTTAAAAAACAAAATCAATACTAGTATTAACTGCTAATGGTTAAAAGTAATGAAATGAATAAAATATAAATAGTAAAAATGGGTAATTGGTCAAATTTTTTAACTGAATGACTGGCAACAAATTTTTTTTAATGTGACTCAAATTTAGCCGTCTTGACGTTAATAGTATTAGCAGGAAAAATAAAACAATAAAAGTACCGTATATACTCGAGTATAAGCCGACCCGAGTTTAAGCCGAGACCCCTAATTTTACCACAAAAAACTGGGAAAAAGTGTTGACTTGAGTATAAGACTAAGGTGGGAAATGCGAAATGCAGCAGCTACTGGTAAATTTAAAAAATAATAGATACCAATAAAATTACATTAAAACACATAATATTTATTTCAAAGAGAAACAGTAAATTAGCTCTAAAAGTGGAAAAGAGTGTCAACAAAAACAATATGGTATCAACAATAACTTTAAAAGTAAAAAAAAAAACCTTAGCTCAAGCAGCGAACAAAGTTAAAACAAAGAGTTAATATCTGGCAGCAGAGCGGCGGGATTTTCTGGAGTCATTTTTTTTCACTCGAGTATAAGCCGAATGGGGGCTTTTTCAGCACAAAAAATGTGCTGAAAAAGTCGGCTTATACTCGAGTATATACGGTAATTAAAATTAGTCCATAGTTGTCTGAGCAGTATCTGTTGGTGTGCACCACACTGGGTTGCATCATACCAAATTGAAAAATATGCATATTTACAATTTACAGAGAGCACAGTGATTGGTCGAAGAATATCAATATCATAAGGGTAGTAACCGATCACCTTAAAATTTTTCACTGGTGAAGTGTAACCAATCCATATTTGTGCTTTGGTCAAAGTTTTAGGTTTATCCGGAGAAAAAATTTGTTTACCAAGTATCTTGTGTAGGTTAGAAAGACAACTTCTGGAGTGTTTGGTGACTTTAGCTGTGATTAGAAGTTATACCTCTGAGGAATCAATCGTTACATTGATACCACAGGGGAAAACATTTCCCTTGTGGGCAGGTGAGAGCATTGCTGTGACAGACAGGGGAGAGTATTGCTGGGATTGACAGGGGGAGAATATTTTGTGATGGGCAGGGGAGAGCATTGCTGTGACAAGCGGGCGGGGGGGGGGCTATTGCTGTGACAAGGGTGAACATTGCTTTGAAAGATAATGAGTAGAAAAGGTGGAAGGATATATCTAGGACATGTTGGTGGACATCAAATTGTTAAATGCTAACCAGAAGCGCGCAAAAATTATAAAAAAATTAATTTTTTCATTGAAAAGTTAATTATCCATTGAGCTAATTAACACATACTACGTACTATTCCATCATATATTGGTCAAAGAGCACCTATTGGGACTGAAAGAATAAAAGGCAAAATTCTCACTCACTCACTGATAATTCTCCAACTTCTCGTGTAGACCGTGTAAATTGCTATTAGAAGCTGGGCACTTTTGGTCTATTTGGGACTAGGCGGAGAGCGTCACATTAAAGAAATGTGACGTCAGATATAAAAGCATGACTGTAAATAAAAGTTCCCATTTAATATTTGATTGTTCTTGAGTCTTCTCGTCTATGAGGGGCATCATCCACCGACCATCGTCTGCGTATCCTCCATGGGCACAAGCCACATACGAGAGATCTCCAGGCATCTCTATCCTGGGGCAGCTTCTCCAGGATCTTTCATTCATGGCCAATTCTTTTTGTCTGCTTCCAATTCTCATCGCCTAGTGTTTCTTGGACGCTCTTTTCCGCTTACCTTGTGGGTTCCATTTCAGGGCTTGTCTTGTTGTACAAGAAGCAGGTTTTCTTAGTGTATAAGTATGACCAATCCACCTCCACCGCTTCTAAAGGATCTCTTCCTCAATGGGCTTCTCCTTTGTACACTTTCACAGTTCTTGGTTGCTAATTTTGACCGGTCAGTGAATTCTGATAATCCTTCTTAGACAATTGTTGATAAAAGCCTGGATTCTGGTCAGGTTTACAGCCATTGTTCTCCATGTCCTGGCTCCATATAGCAGCACAGATTTCACCATAGTATTAAAATATTTGATTGCATACAATTAATTAAATTGGGAGGGTGAAAAATCGGCCTAAATCGCGTTACGTCATGTATTGACGGCCCTTAAACCGCAAAATGTAATTATTCTAACTGTTCAAACAATTACATTATGCCAATGGACTACGCTATAACTTTTAACAAAAGACTAAAATTGTGCAAACACTCAAAAATTTGTACAAAGAATTTATTGAATAGTATTAAAACTGAACTGAATACAAATTTAATTTGGTTACAAATTTACTACATGCAATAAGTTAAATCAAAATTCTTATTACTAATTACACTCAAAGAATGTAAAAAGTATTTTAAAAAAGACCATATTTGTTATATATTTTTTTAAAATTTAAAATGTAAAAGAAAAGTTTTAAAATTAACAAAAAAGTTGGAAAAGCTGTATAAAAGTTGGAATATTCAAAATATGGTTGGAAAATTCAAACAAAAGTTGGAAATGTTTTTGAAAAATTTGAAATTTAGTACAAAAGTTGGAAAATTTAATTATTAGTTATTTTAAATTAATATACTTTGCAAATGTAAAGAATAAATGGAAAATCAAACAAAAAGTTGGAAAATGCTTTCAAATGTTGCAATAACTAAAGCAGGGCTGGTAAATTCAGATGGAAGCTGACAATGTTTTTTTTTTCTTTTTAAAGACATATAGTACAGTTATAGGAAAACTTAAGCATTAGATGGGAAATTTGAATATAGTTTAGGAAAGGGAAATTGAAAAATTAAAAAAAAAAAAAAATTAAAAATGCTTTTAAAAGTTGGAATATTCAAAATATGGTTGGTTAAAAAAAAAAAAAACCAAAAAATAGGAAACGTACTTAAAAGGTAGGAAAATTTAAATAGTAGTCGGAATTTTTTAAAATAATTTGGAAACGTATAAGAAAAGTTGAAAATGTAAACAAAAAGTCGGAAAGTGCCATTAAAAGTGGGAATATTTTAAAAAGGGCTGGACAATTTTAAACGGAAGTAGAAAATGTTTCCTTATAGGCAGTGAGTATAGCCTCGTCAAAACGACCCAATATGCGGCTGCATACGCGCTCGTTCATTTCCGGTTATTGCTATTCTTAGTAATACTTTTTTTTATAAGGTTAAAAATGTCATCGGTGAATGTGTTGCTGAGTGGTCATATTGATTGTACGATAGATAGTACGCTACATCGCAGGTCCGGGGTTCGATTTCTAAGTGATGCCTTTTTTTTTTCAAACAATACTACATGAATTGATAATGAATATATTTTTTTTTTAAAAATGGCTTGCTTTGATGTTAGGCTTAGGTATAGACTTTAGGGTTACGTTAAGTGATAGTTATTAGGGTTTGGGTTAGGTTTAGTGATAGTTTTTAGGGTTTGGGTTAGGTTTAGTGATAGCTTTTAGGGATTGGGTTAAGTTTAGTAATAGTATTTAGGGTTTGGGCTAGGTTTAGTGATAGTTTTTAGGGTTTGTGTTAGGTTTAGTGACAGTTTTTAGGGTTTGAGTTAGGTTTAGTGATAGTTTTTAGGGTTTTGGGTTAGGTTTAGTGATAGTTTTTAGGGTTTTGGGTTAGGTTTAGTGATAGATTTGAGAGATTGTTTGAATGCACATATATAATCGGAGGTTCAATGAAAGGCGCAGTGAATACTTGTAACTCTTCAATTTTATAAACATCATTTTATAAACAATGTTACTAAGAATAGCAATAACCGGAAGTGGACGAGCGCGTATGCAGCCGCATATTGGGTCGTCCTCACGAGGCGTTACTCACTACCATATATATATACTAGATTGTGCCAGGCGCCGTGGCGCCTGCGGCGCCCCCGTTTTTTGATCGCCTACGGCGCCAACCTTTTTTTTAAAGACCAACTAACTTGTCCTTTTTTGATAGATTGTGCCGGGCGCCGTGGCGCCACGGCGCCCCTTTTTTTTGGGCGCCTACGGCGCCAACCTTTTTTTTAAACACCAACTAACTTGTCCTTTTTTGATAGATTGTGCCGGGCGCCTGCGGCGCCCCCTTTTTTTGGGCGCCTACGGTGCCAACCTTTTTTTTAAAGATCAACTAACTTGTCCTTTTTTGATAAATACGAATTATTAATCTTTATGAAATGTACGCAAAGTATTTATTTAATAATAATAATAGGGGTTGTATTTTGCGNTTTCAACTAAACTAACTGCTGTAGACTGTCGTACATCGCTTGCGTTATTACAAACATACAGAACCACACCACTGGGTGTTTATATTATTTAATATATATATATATATATAAATACATAGTTGGGATATTCAAACTATTGTTGGAAATTTCCAATGTAAGTTGAAAACCTTTTTAAAAAGTTGGAAATCTAGAAAGTAAGTTTCTTATCTTATCTTAGATATACAGACGCTCCTTCTATGCAGAAGATAATTGCGTCCACAGACCATGAGAGATGATCTGTTGGCAAGTGATGCAGCGGTCACAGGCCACAGCTATAGGGGTTCCACGCATTACCCCAGCCGCCTAACTATTGTCTAGTTAAGTACCCATTAGGAGCTGGGTGACTCGGGGACTCCTCAGGCCGCGAGAACGAATCCTCACTTTCATGTGGATTCGAACCCGTGACCATCGGTATGACAGTCGAAAGCGCTACCTCTCGACCACCACGTCCCAAGTTTGAAAATTTTAATATTTTTTGAAATTTTTTTTTTAAATTTTGAAATGTAAAGGAAAAGTTTATCAATTAAAAAAAAAGTTGAAAAATGCTTTTAAAAGTTTGAATATTATAAATATAAGCGGGAAATCAAAACGAAAGATGGAAAATTTTTTGATAAAAATGGAAATTAATTACAAATGTAGGAACATTTAAAGATTATCTGTAAAAAATTAAAATAATTTGGAAAGGTAAACGAAAAGTTGGAAAAAAAAATTTAAGTTGAAAATAAAGTACAAAAATTTGAAAATTTAAATATCTGTTGAAAATTTTTAAAATATACTTTAAATGTAATAGAAAAGTTGGAAAAAAAAAAAAAAAGTTGAAAAATGTTTATAAAGTTGGAATATTCAAAATATTGTTGGGAAAATCAAAGGAAAGCTGGAAATATTTTTGAAAAATTGGAAATTTTGTACAAATGTTGGAACATTTAAAGATTAGCTGTAAAAAAATTAAAATGATTTGGAAATGTAAAAGGAACGTTGGAAAATTAAAGACTAATAAAGTACAAAAGTTGAAAAATGTAAATATTTGTTGAAAAAATATTTTAAAATTCTTGAAATGTAAAATAAAAGTTGGAAAATAAAATACAAATTATAAAAATGCTTTTAAAAATTGGAATAATAAAAATATAGTTCGGAAATTCAATAAAAATTTGGAAATATTTTTGAAATATTGGAAATTTTGTACAAATCTTGAAACATTTAAAAGTTAGCTGTAAAAAACTTAAATAATTTGGAAAGGTAAAAGAATAGTTTGAAAATTAAAGTAAGGTTGGAAATAAAGTACAAAAGCTGGAAAATTTAAATATTTATTGAGAAAATTAAAAATATTCTTGAAAAATAAAAGAAAAGTTGGAACATAAAACAAAAAGTTGGAAAATGCCTTTAAAAGTTGGAATATTACAAAAATAGTTGGGAAATTCAAACCAAAGTTTGCAAAATTTTTGAAATATTGGAAATTCTGTTCAATTGTCGGAACATTTAAAGATTAGCTTTAAAAAAACTAAAATAATTTGGAAAGAAAAAAAGAAAAGTTGGAAAAATTTTTAAAAAGTTGAAAATAAATTTAAAAAGTTGGAAAATTTAAATAGTTTGTACAAAAATAGAAAATATTATTTATATGTAAAAAAAGTTGGAAAATAAAACAAAAAGTTGGAAAGTACTTTTAAAAGTTGGAATATTATAAATTATAGTTGGGAAATTCAAATGAAAGTTGGAAATATTTTTTAAAAATTGGAAATTTTGTACAAATGTAACATTTAAAGATTAGGTCGTTGTTGGTTTGAAGTTTTGACATTTTGAATGCCTTTGCAAAATTATATGCATTTTTTTCGGAAAAAATACAGGATTATACTATTGCAAATAAATGGCAATGTTTCCTAAATCAATGAATTTGCTGGCCTATTACAATCGCGCACTGCAAGAACTTTGTATGAAAAAAATGTTTTTAAAAAGTGCCATCTAAATTTCACCTGGGCTCATGGCATTTTTTTGAAAGATATAGATCGCGGAAATTAATCTTTTTCAAGAACATGATACACAATATTGTTCTGTTCTATTCGATAGCTCTTCATATATTTCACATCACCCAACAAATACAGTTTTAGTATATATAATTATTGAAGACAGGAATAATCGATAGAGAACTTAAAAGGCTNAAAAAAAGAAAAGTTGGAAAAATTTTTAAAAAGTTGAAAATAAATTTAAAAAGTTGGAAAATTTAAATAGTTTGTACAAAAAAAAAAAAAAAAAAAAAAAAAAAAAAAAATTCTTTATATGTAAAAAAAAAAGTTGGAAAATAAAACAAAACGTTGGAAAATACTTTTAAAAGTTGGAATACTAAAAATTATAGTTGGGAAACTCAAATGAAAGTTGGAAATATTTTTGAAAAATTGGAAAGTTTGTACAAATGTTGGAACATTTAAAGATTAGGTCGTTGTTGGTTTGAATTTTTGACATTTTGAAATCCTTTGCAAAATTAAATGCGTTTTTTTTCGGAAAAAATACAGGACTATACTATTGTAAATAAATAGCAATGTTTCCGAAATCAATGAATTTGCTGGCCTATTACGATCGTACACTGCCTGAACTTTGTATGAAAAAAATGTTTATAAAAAGTGCCATCTAAATTTCAACTGGGCTCATGGCATTTTTTGAAAGATATAGATCGCGAAAATTAATCTTTTTCAACAACATGATACACAATATTGTTCTTTTCTATTCGATAGCTCTTCATATATTTCACATCACCCAACAAAATACAGTTGCAGTATATTAAATATTGAATTTTTTAATTTTTTAAATGGAGAAATTGTAGAATCTTTAAATTGTTTCATAGAAGTGAACCGCTGCTTACATTTCTGAAATGATCTTTTATAAATGACGATCTTAAAGTAATGGATTGCAGAGAATCATCGTGCGTAAAAACCTCTTCATATCTGGAAAGTATACAGGCATTTAAGAAATAAGCAATATCATAAAATCTCATTGTAAAATCTTGCTCCGACAGTTCAAATCTTATTTGTTTACATGATAATCAAACCAACATGAATTATCTATTTTTAGTACTCTAGAACATTGTTACGCATTCTTATTCATGCCCATTACCTTTTCGAATATCTACTTACTTTACATGCAAGGCTTCAGAGTACAAAATAGTGAATGGACCATAGAGACATTTTGAGATTATTTTGAAAGCTATAGAAAAACTGACAAAGGCTGAAAGAAAAAGCTCATCAGACCAACAGATGCAGGAACTTTGGTAGTGACAATAAAATCTTTTTTATTTTCGAATCTTTGTCAAAGAAGCCCGAAATAATTTATAAATGTATAGAGCTAGAAAAAATGCTAACCAGAAGTTGTTCACAGGAAATTAATGGAGTACTTAAATTATGTTTTTACCTTTGATAAAATTTTATGTGGAGACCTCATCCTTTTAATCAAATCTTCATGTCAAAGTATCAGAGAGCAAAGTTTTGGTGATCCAAAATAGGTTACCATGTTGTTTAGAAAAACAGTTGAGAAGAAAGTTCTATTATTTTTAAGATGAGATTACTATAAAAATTCATGTGAGATTTTGGCAGTTATGTAGAATTTATAAAACATATACAATTTTCGTTATCCATACAATCTGCTGGACTTTCAAATATAGCCTTTAAATTAGAGTTTTCAAATGTCACTATCAAGAAAGAATACTTAACCCCACAGGTAACAAAAGTATTGAATTAAATACCAGTTGATTTATAAAAGTTTATTAAGATTTTAAGGCTCGAAGTTACCTTGCCAAAAATTGTTTAATAATTTGAACATTGCTTACACATGTCTTAAGTAATGCATTATTTTCAAATAGCTTTCCTTAAATTAATTTAATGAAAAAATTATTAAAATCAATAACGATAACATCAAAATTGTTTAATCTATTGCAATTTCAATTTTAGATATTGAGCATGGCAAGGCTGAAAACGTTTAAACCCGAAAGTCCGAAGAAGCGTCTTTAACAGTTAAGAAAAACCAGAAATGTTAATTTTATTTTAAAAAAATTAGGCTTTTCTTTTTATCTCTTTTACAGTGTCATTATTACTTTCTAATAAAACTATATTTATTTTTCAACGTTAACATATTTTTGTGGGTTGGGGTGGCAAATTTTTCTTCTGCCCGGTTGGAACATACTTCGCTACGCCGCTGCTTCAGAGGCTCTGCGAGGATGCCACCAGGTCCAGCAGCATTTCCATTTCTGAGTTGTTTAATGGCCTTGCTATTCTCTTTTTTTTTTGTGGGACTATTACAGTCAATTAGCAGGTGGCTGGATAGATGGTGGACTCTTTAGATCTGGCCTGTTAAAAAAATCTTCAAAGTACTCCTTAAATCTCCCTCTCTGCTGCACATTGTTAAATTATCAAACAGTTCCCTTATGTTTCTTTGATAAACTGTATCTTCTGCTTCTTTAGCAAGTTTATCAAAAAATTATTTCTTGTCCATCTTGATGCTTCTCTTAACTTCTTTATTTGCATCTGCATACTTTTTCTGGGACTTGTATTTGTGCGCTATTGTGCGATTATTATTTAATTATGTTTTCTTTCTTTTCCTTTCTTCTATTTTACTCAGTGTACCCGCTTTTATCCATTCTTTGTGTTCCTGTTTCCAGTTTCCAAGCACTTCTTGGCATGTTAACTGGACAGTTTCTTTCACGCTTTGCCACTTTCCTTCGGTGGTTATCTTTTGAGTATTTCATGTAGGAATTAAAACTGATTGGATAGTGAGGTATTGAATTCTTCTCTTTTGGCTTGGTCCTTTAGGCAGTGGCGTAGCTAGAGGGGGGCGGTGGGGGCGGTCCGCCCCAGGCGGCAGACATTTTGAGGGCGGCATTTGTGGGCAGTTGAAAAGTACAGCCATTTCCGACAACCTCCTTTTAATATTTTGAATGGGTAAAACCAATGTGAAACATACATATTCATAATTTTGAGTCTTAATTAACGGGTCGCACAACATTTATTTGATTACATTATTTACATATAGGTTGTTAAAACTAACGCAAACTCGTTTTTAAAAAAAGCAAGATCGCTAAAAAAAAAAGGTATTGGTTTGTTTGGAAAATAAAGCGACATACGTTACAGATTCGAATTTCTCTTTTAATTAACACCCCAATAGGCATAAATAAATAAATTAACATTTGAAGACGTGACTAGTAAAACGAGATCAGTTGCTGCTATTCTACGTGATTCCATTCAACCTTTTTATTTTCTGTTGGTTGTATGTTATCTCAATTATGGAAACTTTTTTTTTTTTTAAATTAATGCAAATCCATTTCATGGAACAAAGGGATGTGCTGTTACAAATTACAAAATGCTGTTATATCGCACAAAACAATTGGTAAAGAAACATGAGTGGTGAAAATTCAGAAGACGTGGTTATATCTTTAGAACAAAAAGTGCAACGAGAATTGTTTTTGTTATCAATGTATAGTCTAGACTTTAAAAGAAAATAAAAGAACGTTTTGATCAAATTCTTATCTTGTAAGAAAATATTCGGTTATATAATACCATATAATGCCATGTAACCTACTACATGAAGAATTTGCACATCAAATAAACTACTGTTTTGACATTGATAAAGAAAATTTCAACATTGAAACAAAAAGGATCCTGGTTTCTAGTAGCTGAACTTCACTACCTGAAAATGCAGAACCTTAGAAAAACGGGGAGAAAGATCCTTTTATATATTAAAATGTATTCAACAGTATAGATTGGAAAATTCTGTACCCAACATAAATTTTTTATTTTTGNAAAAAAAAAACTAATTATTTTGCACCCTTTCACACCACTCTTCAATGCATGAAGAATTGTGCATTCGACTTCCGGCAATGGCGGCCGTTCCCTGCGTTTAGTGTTACCTCTCGATTCGAAATATTTTTTGGTAGTTTTAACGGGTTTTTTAAACGGATCGAGTAACTGAGTGTTGATGCACAAATGGCAGGTCAGGACATACCAAAAACATATATACATCATGGGTCTAGGACTTATGGATCCTGTGATCAAGGGTGATGACAGACGGACGGACAAAACTGGTGCAATAGCGATTTCGACATCTCGAAAATGCGCTAAAAATCTATCTGAGTTCCACAATGAGTCATTAAAGACCATAAAATCTTGTAATATTGTGCATAGACTAGATATTACAAATAATTTGAAATTTCGATAGCATAATCCACGATTTTTCTACTATGAAACTTAGTAAAGTATATTTATAAATATGTTTACATACTAGTGTATACAGTTTCTTTGTAAAAATATCACCTATCTATATATACAATTGAAAAGTATATTAATTGGTAATGTTTTTTTAATATGTGTTGCCTCCATGGGGGGGGGGGGTGATCCTGCGACCTCAGTAACTTTCTTGTTGCCTTTAAAAAACAATCTTATATTTTTAATAGTGTATATTGATAGGTATATTATTTTATGGAGCCCCATTTATTACTGCTTACATAAATATAGCATGCAATGGTAAAAAATTTTCCCACCTTTACATCGTTTCAATTATTTATTCTTGTTAATTAATTTATACAAATCCACCATATGATTGACTTCAGGGGCCATTCATTAACGTCTTCAGGCCATTATGACTGATTTTAAACCCAGCCCCTTTCGTTACACGTCGTTAGACCCCATTTTCCTTATGACGTCACAAAGCTTTGTCTCCCCCCCCCATTTAACTGTATTTTCCATTTGTAATGAGCATGTTTAATATCAAATTTTTGTCATTTAAGTATGATTTTAGTGTAATGATGCACTACAATATCGTAGCACACTTGAAGCCATGTAAAACGTCATTAAAAAAAGTGTCGGTAATCAAATATTTAAGTGGAACTTTTATTTAACGTTGCCCGTTTTTTATGTGAGTAAAGCTAACATCCTTAACACATATTTTGCATCATCATTTTCTGCCTCAGGCGACAAGGAAGTTTCAATAAATTTAAATAAAATGGAAGAAATAGGTAACATAACTGTATATGAGTTAGGTATACATTCACTCCTAAAAAAACTTTAAAATGAACAAAGCTACTGGCCCAGCTGAATTGCCTGCCAGGTTATTAAAATAATTAAGCAATGAACTGTCCCCATCCTTGTAGTTCTTTTTTCAAGCCTCTCTAAACCAGGGTAAAGTGCCCCAGGATTGGAAATTAGCCAATGTAACGCCACTCTTTAAGAAAGGTGATAA
>MUZC01001834.1:0-22000 GCA_002072015.1 Radix auricularia | reverse complement strand
TATATATATATATATATATATATGTGTGTGTGTGTGTGTGTGTGTGTGTGTGTTTTATTTTCACACTTTTCCCTTTTATTATCATTATTTATTTAGACGCGCATACGTAACCAATTGGGGTTTTCAGCCTTACTTCTTGCATAGTAGAACAAATTTGCTGTGTTAAGTCACAAAATTTGGGAGCCATGGAATAACCGCGACTTAAACAATTTCACGTGGTCTGTATATGCGTTGTAATATTATAATTCATCGAAATTAATAGATTAAGTGATGATTTTTACTGATTAATCAAACACATTTTTAATGAGTACCATCCCTAAATAAAGCACATCAATTGTCTCGATTATTCCATAAGTTATCTTTGTAGCGTGTGTGGGCGAGTAAGCTACAACTGTACCTACAGCCTAAAGGTATATCTCTCAGATAAGGTCACACAACAATATGTCCAATCATCAACTCGGGCTGAAGCAATACACCAAGACTACAATCAACCCGCCTCTTTTTTATAAATTGTTTTTCTCATTTAAAACTTCCGTCGAGAAAGTAATCGAGAATATTAGGTCTTCTCCCCTGATACTTTGCAGTTGCCATGGTGACATTACCAGTTATCGCACGACTCGAGAAGTAGGCGGGGCTTGTGGCAAAGACGTGCGCGGTTATTGTACGGTAATTCTCCCGGACACTAAAGATAAGAGGAGCGCCACCTTAGATCTAGGTTAATGACAAAAATTGTCTGACGAAGGGACGTGGATAATGCAAATAAACTGCGGGGGAAGTGCTGCCAGCGCTAGGTTTTTAAATCTAGATATAGGTTTTTTTTTTTTAACAGATCTAGGTCTCTAGGTTTTTTATTTTAAAAATATCAAAATCTAGGGTTTTTTTTAAATACTTTTTTTTAAGTAAATATGCTACGTGAAAGTACCAAAATAATTAAATATGTGCATTTAATTTTTTTTTAATTCATTTTTTCTAAATAAAAAAATAAGCAGTAGATGGCTTCAGTATTTTTAGCCGCTCTATAAATAATGTTTCATTAATTGAATATATGGCTCTAAGTTACTGAATTTAAAAGGTGGCGCCAACTGTCTGAAAAATTCTGGTACAAAATAAAACAACTTGAGTGAGTGACCAAAAATATTCAATTTTATTAGACTTTAATTAACAGCTCTGACATTTTCTTCTGTCTGCGTTGTGAACATTTTCTCTCAAGCATACACGTTAGGGGCCGTCCATAAAGTACGTCTCACTATTTTTTACCATTTTAAAGTCCCCCCTCCCTCCTGTCAAAATTCTTGGGACCCCCCCCCCTCAAGGTACGTCGAACAAAAAAAAAAAATTTAATTAAGAAAATATATAAAATTTAAAATAAAACACCGTGACGTCACACATGGCCGGACATCCCCCTTTTCCGCTGTCACAAACTGTCACACTTTCTTTCACCACTTTTGTGAGATGTATGACAAGGGGGAAGGGGTATTTAATAACTGTGACGTCATTTCAACAACAACACAAAAAAGAAACGCGCAACTTTTAATGAAAGCTCCATTTAAAAAATTGATTTTAAACATTTTAATGACGTTTAAAATGGCTTCACGCGAGCTACGATTTTAGAGTGCAGCCACACACTAGATACACACTTGAGTGACAATAAAATAAATATTTTGAGACATGCTCAATTTGAAATAAGAAAAACGATTTGTTTGTTTTTAAAGCTTTGTGACGTCAAATTTGTTTACTTTTAGACTATCTAGGTGTTTTTTTTTGTGTCTTTTTTTTTGTTTTATTTTTTAAATGTTAGCTAGGTTTTTTTCCAAAATTGTCGCTGGCAGCACTGGGTGGGAGTGCGGACACAATCACAAAGGGTTACACCAACGTTTAAAAATGATGTGTGTTCCTGTTATTAGGCAAAGGCAATCTAGCTGGAGGCTATGGGGGGAAGTCGTGAAGGGGTTGACACCAACCCTAGTGACACCTCTGCTAGCAGATGCATCAGCACTAAATGTCATAATTACTTTAATAACTAGTCCTGGTAGCTAGAAGGAACATACTATCAATGGTTTGCTTCATAATTTGTTCTGGCAGTCAGTCAGCACCTACTGTCATTGTTGGTTTCATGACCTGGTCTGGCTACATCAGATTCCAGGAATTTCTAAGCCGCCTCATGTCAATGCCTCACAAGCTAACATCCGCCTCATGTCAATGCCTCACAAGCTAACATCCGCCTCATGTCAATGCCTCACAAGCTAACATCCAAACAAAACCTTTATTAAAAAAATAAAAATAAACAATATTTATAGTACAGTGAAAACACAACCTATGAAAATGGATTCAGTTCGCACCAAAATTAATCTAACGCACCCACATTTTTGAAAATAAGTTCATAAAATTATTTCAAATCTAGGCATCAAAAATGACAGGTTTCACTTCGATTTTCGAGTGACACTTTCAACAAACGATCAGAGACCACAGTTACACAACGACAAAAAAATAAAAAAATAAGAAATAAAATTAGAAACAAAATAATATGATTTAAAAAATAACAAATTTTCACACATGAAGTAACAAACAGAGATGAACTTTTCTAAACTTTTAACTCAGAAGGTGATATTCAGCTGTCTTTAGAATCTGTCAGACTCCCATATTCTTATCATGAGAACAGGATCATTTTTTTTAAAAAAAGTAAAACTCTCTAATGCGTGGATAATAATAGAAACATAACTTGAAACGGAGCTCATAAAAAATTACATAATAATTCTTAGCTTCATTTTTTGTGTGTTTTTGTTTAAAGTTCTTTAAAAAAATTGTGTGCGTGCGCGCGTGTGTGTGGGGTGGGGAGGGTGGTTGGGGTTGGGGGTGGAGGTGATTATAAACTTGCCAGGTTCAGACGTTTATTTATACAGCTCTAAATATTTCAAACGCTTTCGTTATTTATAGCTGAAAAAATATTTATGGGCATCTGATTAAGGGTCGAGGTAGGGGTTGGTGGGGGGCTTGGGGGGTGAGACAAACCACAAGAGAACCATTCATCAATGAACCTCGTTCAATGAAGAAATTCAGACTACATCAAACCGGTATAAGGGATCCATGCTGACTTACTGTTACTTACTGTGGCTGACTGTGAGTTACTGTTACTTACTGTGGCTGACTGTTACTTACTCTGGCTGACTGTGACTTACTGTTACTTACTGTGGCTGACTGTGACTTACTGTGGCTGACTGTGACTTACTGTTACTTACTGTGGCTTACTGAGACTTACTGTGACTTACTGTTACTTACTGTGACTTACTGTTACTTACTGTGGCTGACTGTGACTTACTGTTACTTACTGTGGCTGACTGTGACTTACTGTTACTTACTGTGGCTTACTGTGACTTACTGTGGCTGACTGTGACTTATGGCCTATGGCTGCATGGAAGGATCAGCGCCGCAGTACTTGAAGGAATAAACAGTGAAACATTTATCTCTAAAACACTACGCCTTGTGGTCCGCGAGCAAAGGAACATCAAATTATTTACTTTTTTTAAAACTGTGGTTTATTTCTCTAGAGATGGTCCGTCTTTCCATACACAAAACTGGAAAGCTTGTTTCCAGTTTTGGCGGCACCACGTTCGCAGAACATCAATGACGCATAGTCGTGAAGGGGTTGACACCAACCCTAGTGACACCTCTGCTAGCAGATGCATCAGCACTAAATGTCATAATTACTTTAATAACTAGTCCTGGTAGCTAGAAGGAACATACTATCAATGGTTTGCTTCATAATTTGTTCTGGCAGTCAGTCAGCACCTACTGTCATTGTTGGTTTCATGACCTGGTCTGGCTACATCAGATTCCAGGAATTTCTAAGCCGCCTCATGTCAATGCCTCACAAGCTAACATCCGCCTCATGTCAATGCCTCACAAGCTAACATCCGCCTCATGTCAATGCCTCACAAGCTAACATCCGCCTCATGTCAATGCCTCACAAGCTAACATCCNACTGTGACTTACTGTTACTTACTGTGGCTGACTGTGAGTTACTGTTACTTACTGTGGCTGACTGTTACTTACTCTGGCTGACTGTGACTTACTGTTACTTACTGTGGCTGACTGTGACTTACTGTTACTTACTGTGGCTTACTGTGACTTACTGTGGCTGACTGTGACTTATGGCCTATGGCTGCATGGAAGGATCAGCGCCGCAGTACTTGAAGGAATAAACAGTGAAACATTTATCTCTAAAACACTACGCCTTGTGGTCCGCGAGCAAAGGAACATCAAATTATTTACTTTTTTTAAAACTGTGGTTTATTTCTCTAGAGATGGTCCGTCTTTCCATACACAAAACTGGAAAGCTTGTTTCCAGTTTTGGCGGCACCACGTTCGCAGAACATCAATGACGCATAGCGCAGAGTGGACAACCGCCTACAATCAATCATGCTCTCTGTGTCAGCGCTCTTATCACGGCGTTTTTATGTCGGCGCTCTTTTGTCGTGCGCGATTTTGTCGCCCATGTTGGCAAGCTGATCTACTTCAATGTCCGTGTTTTTCCTATTTCATTTTTGTGTTCCTAAGTTTCATTGATTGAGTATGAAGGACAGAAGAAATTTCTCAGGCCACCACATCATTAAATGAGAACGCACTGAGAGCTCCATAATTGGTTGCTAACCGCATTGCTAAGGCTAAAAAGACATTCATTATTGGTGAAAAATTAATCTTGCCCACTGCTAAAGGCTAAAGATATTTGCCGTGCACTTCTGGAGAAGCTGGTGTTAAAAAGAAAGCACATATGCCGTCGTCGGCATCCACTGTAACTAGGCGACTTTGAGGAAATAGCCGAAAATATTGAGATATAATAATAAATTGTTGGAGAGAATTAATTCATTACCGTGGTACGCACTAAACGTTGACGGATCTTTGGACATCAACAAGGCAATATTACTTGTATATTTAAAATATCTTTATCATGAGGATGTACATGAGGATGTACATGAGGATTTGTTATGTGCTCTATCTTTGTCAACCAACACCACGTGAGCTGAACTATTCAAGTCATTGATGGTTAGATATCAGGAGACCTAAATGGTCTTTTTGTGTCGGCATCTGCACAGATTCAGCTGCTGCCTTGACCGGACGACTGTCTGGTTTAACAGCCGTGATTGCACCTGAGAGTGAATCGTATCATTCACAGGGAAATGGCAAGTCACAAACTGTCACCAGAGTTTAACAGTGTATTGATTGATGTCGTTAAAGTTATTAACCAGATCAAGGCACACGCCCTTAACTCGCGCCTATTTTAGCAGCTTTGTGAGGAGATGGATGCGGGGCACAGATGCCCCCTTTTATACACAGAAATAAGATGGTTGCCCACAAGAAAATTACTAAACAGAGTATTTGAATTACGAGAGATATGGCAAAGATTTTTCTCAGAAAAGAAGTCACCGGTGGCAGCTAATTTCAGTGACAAGGTAAGGGTCGCAAAACTTGCTCACCTGTGACACATATTCAGCCAGCTCAATGAACTCAATATGTCCTTTTTCAGGGGAAAATGACAAATTCTTTAAAGTTGGCTCACAATGTAGCTGCCTAACTGGAGGTGTGGTAACGGCGCATGAACATTTTGGATATGTTTCAAATATTAGAGGGGATTCGAGGTGAGACTGAGGCTGAGAACTCTTTGTCTCAGTTGGTGCACCGTCACCTCTCTTTGCTTGTAAAAGAGTTAGAACGCTACTTCCCAGCCTCAAAAGACCCAAGAACTGGTAGGAAATGGATCCGTGACCCATTTGTCAACAAACCAGGCGAATCTAACATGACTGTATAAGAAGAATTGTAACTGCTCGAGATTGCATATGATGGTCGTCTTAAAACTACCTTCGAGAAAACAATTCTTCATTCTTCTGGATTCAAGTCATGGCGAAATATCCTGAGAATGCCACCAAAGCTATTAAAGCCCTATTGCCATTTCCGACATCCTATCTGTTTGAAGCGGGGTTTTCTGCAGTGACAGCAACGAAGATAAAAACAACGGAATAGAATGGACATAAGCAGCACACTTCGGGTGTCATTGTCTCCCATTACCCCCTGATGGAACCGTCTCGATGCAGAGAAACAAGCTCTGGGTTCTCATTGATTTAAAATTCTAGTAAATTAAAATATTAATTCATTGTTGATATAACTGTATTTTATTTTGAAGGCATAGTTAAGTACAATTAAATCAAAACTATAAAGTCAAAACAATCTAAAATATCTGAATAAACAATCAAAGCAGCCGCAACCCTCCCCCTACACAACCCCCACCCACCCATAACACGCCCTTCCCCCAAGTTACTGGTGCGCGGTGTTAAAAAGGTTGGGGACCACTGCTCTACGCGGTCCCGTCTGAAAGTCCACGGAGGAAGTCCTTGACCTACGCTCCTTTGAATCGGTCGCGCCAAAATTATGGATATGCCTTCCGTAATTTTTAAAGAGCGTAACAACAAAGTCACATTTAAGAAAAACAATAATATATTAAACATATAGAAACAGGTTTTTGTTGATTGCTTAGGTTTTAAAATTTAGTGCGGCGTTGTTCTTCTTCTTCCAACAAAAAAGGTGCTAAAACACACTCTCTCTCTTACAGTTACGTCCATTTACATACAACACTGTCCATTTACACACAAAACAGTCCATTTACAGACAACAACGTCCATTCATAGACAACACCGTCCATTTACAGACAGCGTATCACATTTACAGACAACACCGTCCATTTACAGACAAAACCGTCCATTTACAGACAACCCGTCACATTTACAGACAACACCGTCCATTTAAACACAAAACCGTCCATTTACAGACAACGTATCACATTTACAGACAACACCGTCCATTTACAGACAAAACCGTCCATTTACAGACAACCCGTCACATTTACAGACAACACCGTCCATTTACAGACAAAACCGTCCATTTACAGACAAAACCGTCACATTAACAGACAACACTGTCCATTTACAGACAACCCGTCACATTAACAGACAAAACCGTCCATTTACAGACAACCCGTCACATTAACAGACAACACCGTCTATTTACAGACAACACCGTCCATTTACAGACAACCCGTCACATTAACAGACAAAACCGTCCATTTACGGACAACACCGTCCATTTACAGACAACACCGTCCATTTACGGACAACACCGTCCATTTACAGACAACACCGTCCATTTACGGACAACACCGTCCATTTACGGACAACACCGTCCATTTACAGACAAAACCGTCCATTTACAGACAACCCGTCACATTAACAGACAACACCGTCTATTTACAGACAACACCGTCCATTTACAGACAAAACCGTCACATTAACAGACAACACTGTCTATTTACAGACAACCCGTCACATTAACAGACAACACCGTCCATTTACAGACAACACCGTCCATTTACAGACAACACCGTCCATTTACAGACAACACCGTCCATTTACAGACAACCCGTCAAATTTACAGACAACACCGTCCATTTACAGACAACCCGTCACATTAACAGACAACACCGTCTATTTACAGACAACACCGTCCATTTACAGACAACAAGCCACATTTACACACAACATGTCACATTTACACACAAGATGTCACATTTACAGACATCACCGTCCATTTACAAACAACATGTCACATTTACAGACATGTCACATTTACAGACAACATGTCACATTTACAGACAACATGTCACATTGACAGACAACATGTCACATTTACAGAAAGTCACATTTACAGACAACATGTCACATTTACAGACAACATGTCACATTGAGAAACAACATGTCACATTGACAGACAACATGTCACATTTACAGACATCATGTCACATTGACAGACAACATGTCACATTTACAGACAACAAGTCACATTTACAGACAACATGTCACATTTACAGACAACATGTCACATTTACAGACAACATGTCACATTTACAGACAACATGTCACATTTACAGACAACAAGTCACATTTACAGACAACATGTCACATTGACAGACAACATGTCACATTGACAGACAACATGTCACATTTACAGACAACACCGTCCATTTACAGACAACATGTCACATTGACCGACAACATGTCACATTTACAGACAACATGTCACATTTACAGACACATGTCACATTGACAGACAACATGTCACATTTACAGACAACACCGTCCATTTACAGACAACATGTCACATTTACAGACAACACCGTCACAACACCGTCCATTTACAGACAACATGTCACATTTACAGACAACACCGTCCATTTACAGACAACATGTCACATTTACAGACAACACGTCACATTTACATACAAGATGTCATATCAACACACAACGCGTCACATTTACCCAGTTACACACAACACGTCACATTTACCCAGTTACACACAACACGTCACATTAACCCAGTTACACACAACACGTCACATTAACCCAGTTACACACAACACGTCACATTAACCCAGTTACGCACAACACGTCACATTTACCCAGTTACACACAACACGTCATATTTACCCAGTTACACACAGCACGTCACATTAACCCAGTTACACACAACACGTCAAATTTACATACAACACGTCAAATTTACACACAACACGTCAAATTTACACACAACAAGTCAAATTTACACACAATACGTCAAATTTACACACAACACGTCAAATTTACACACAACACGTCAAATTTACACACAACAAGTCAAATTTACACACAACACGTCAAATTTACACACAACACGTCAAATTTACACACAACACGTCAAATTTACACACAACACGTCCCAATTAGAGACAACACCGTCCATCTACAGGCAACACTTGACATATACAGACAATACCACCCCGTTTCAACATTCCACCCCCAATACATGCATATACTTAACCTCCACACCTCCACCCCTCTGCATAATTTTTTTCATTTTTTTATATATTTTTTTGGCTTATTTACAGTAAACATTCGTTCATACGAGCTCCGTGCTCAGAAACACGACATTTTGTGTCTGGTGAACGTTTTGAGTAAGTTCACCGACAGAGCTGGTTGATAATAACAGGGATCTGGTTACGGTGAGTGCAAGAAAGAAATATGTTCAAGTTATAATCGATGAATTATGAAGCAACGAGGTCAAAGGGAAAGAAATCAACCAAGAAAATGTAACACATACATGTATTCAATGTTTAAAAAAATTAATATCCTTACTACAACATTTATTACGTTGACATTACAATGCCTTACACATATGCTACTTTGTCATTTCGAGTAATGATTATTGTTAAATTAATTGATGACATATAGTTTGTAGTGATGTTTTTTGTTGTTGTTGTTCAGGTAGCTGATTACATTCTTCTTTTTTATGTTCTCGTATTGTTGTGTTTTTTGTTTGTTTGTTTGTTTTTTGTTGATGACGATCTTGTTGATGTTGATGTGCTTGTTGATGCTCTTGTTGATGTTCTTGTTGATGTTCTTGTTAATGTTGCTGTTCTTGTTAATGTTGATGTTCTAATTGTTGTTGATGTTCTTCTTAATGTTGATATTCCTGTTGATGTTGATGTTCTTGTTAATGTTGATCTTCTTGTTAATTTGATGTTCTTCTTAATGTTGATGTTCTAGTTGATGTTGATGTTCTTCTTAATGTTGATGTTCTTGTTGATGTTGATGTTCTTGTTAATGTTGATCTTCTTGTTATTTTGATGTTCTTCTTAATGTTGATGTTCTAGTTGATGTTCTTCTTAATGTTGATGTTCTTGTTGATGTTCTTGTTAATGTTGATCTTCTTGTTAATTTGATGTTCTTCTTAATTTTGATGTTCTAGTTGATGTTGATGTTCTTCTTAATGTTGATGTTCTTGTTAATGTTGATGTTCTTGTTAATGTTGATCTTCTTGTTAATTTGATGTTCTTCTTAATGTTGATGTTCTAGTTGATGTTGATGTTCTTCTTAATGTTGATGTTCTTGTTGATGTTGATGTTCTTGTTAATCTTGATGTTCTTGTTAATGGTGATGTTCTTGTTCACATTGATGTTCTAGTTGATGTTGATGTTCTTGTTGATGTTGATGTTCTTGTTACTGTTAATGTTCTTGTTAATGTTGATGTTCTTGTTGATATTGATGTTCTTGTTGATGTTGATGTTCTTCTTAATGTTGATGTTCTAGTTGATGTTGATGTTCTTGTTGATGTTGATGTTCTTGTTACTGTTAATGTTCTTGTTAATGTTGAAGTTCTTGTTACTGTTAATGTTCTTGTTAATGTTGATGTTCTTGTTACTGTTAATGTTCTTGTTAATGTTGATGTTCTTGTTGATTTTGATGTTCTTGTTAATGTTGATGTTCTTGTTAATGTTGGTTTTCTTGTTAATGTTGATGTTCTTGTTGATGTTGATGTTCTTGTTAATGTTGATGTTCTTGTTAATGTTGATGTTCTTGTTAATGTTGCTGTTCTTGTTAATGTTGATGTTCTTGTTACTGTTGATGTTCTTGTTACTGTTGATGTTCTTGTTAATGTTGATGTTCTTGTTAATGTTGATGTTCTTGTTAATGTTGATGTTCTTGTTGATATTGATGTTCTTGTTAATGTTGATGTTTTTGTTGATGTTGATGTTCTTGTTACTGTTGATGTTCTTGTTAATGTTGATGTTCTTGTTACTGTTAATGTTCTTGTTAATGTTGATGTTCTTGTTAATGTTGCTGTTCTTGTTAATGTTAATGTTCTTGTTAATGTTGATGTTCTTGTTAATGTTGCTGTTCTTGTTACTGTTAATGTTCTTGTTAATGTTGATGTTCTTGTTAATGTTGCTGTTCTTGTTAATGTTGATGTTCTTGTTAATGTTGATGTTCTTGTTGATATTGATGTTTTTGTTAATGTTGATGTTCTTGTTAATGTTGATGTTCTTGTTAATGTTGCTGTTCTTGTTAATGTTGATGTTCTTATTAATGTTAATTTTCTTGTTGATATTGATGTTCTTGTTAATGTTGATGTTCTTGTTAATGTTGATGTTCTTGTTAATGTTAATGTTCTTGTTAATGTTGATGTTCTTGTTAATGTTGCTGTTCTTGTTAATGTTGATGTTCTTGTTAATGTTGATGTTCTTGTTGATATTGATGTTTTTGTTAATGTTGATGTTCTTGTTAATGTTGATGTACTTACTGTTGTTGATGTTCTTATTAATGTTAATTTTCTTGTTGATATTGATGTTCTTGTTGATGTTTTTGCAGAAATTGTTGTAAGGGGAGGTCCATTAAATGACATCGCGCGATTTCGGTCTTTTTTTCAGCCCCTCCCCCTTCGTCACAAAAATGTAGATCCCCCAACCTCAATTATGACGTCACAATTTTTTACCCACTCCCCCCTCCCCCACACACACATTAAAAGTCGTATTTTCTAATTGAAAATGACCATGCTTTAAATTGTTTTTTGGCTGAAGCGAAGTATGTCGACCGTGACGTCACGACGCTATCGGTTGCAGGAAAAGAAAGTTCTATAAACTCTAAAAGGGTTGTAAAAAAATGGAAGGATTTAGGGTTTGGGTTTAGCTTTAGAATTTTCGGAAAATTGAAGATTTTAGGGTTTTCGGAAAATTGAAGATTTTAGGGTTTGGGTTAAGTATAGCTTTAGAATTTTAATTTTAAAGCTTTTTAATTAAAGGACGTGCTATAACAATAATGAAGGCCGCGTCACGGTCGACATACTTTGCTTTTTTTTTTCCATAAATGTATGTCCTTAGTGTGTGGCTCCACTCTAATATCGTAACACGCGTCAATGCCATGTAAAACGTCATTAAATTAGTTGTATGCAATCAAATATATAATGGGAACTTTTATTTAAAATGCGCGTTTTGATGTGACGTCACATTTCTTAAACACCCCACCTCGTCACACATCGTCCCAGTTAAGTGACTCCCCCCCCTCCCGAGTAGGTGCGTGACGTCATTTATTGATGGTCCCTAATGGTTGATGTTGATGTCGGTATTGATTTTGTTGTCGGAATTAGTCTTATTTTATTGAAGGATATTCAACTTTTGAATCTTACACTTTTATACATCTTGGCTTGAAAAATAAAAGATTTTTTATGGGTGGAAGTCTTTTAAAGCTAGTTTTACGTCACACATAGTCTATAGCCAACATATATAAATGGGGAAAATATGTAAATCAAACAGTATTATGATTTTTTTTTACTAGTAATATACGTTTGTCAGGTATGAGTTCAGTGGGCCAACTTATTTGAAGAAAAATCTTGGCCTCTAACTGAAATTATTTTATTTAAATGAGCACGTAATGTTGTATAATAAGAATCATCAATAATCTCTTTCCAAAATTTTTAATTTTAATCTTTAAAAAAAAATTAAATGAATATTATTACAACAATAAGTTTATTAACAAATAAATTAATTGGTGTTTTTTTTCTCTACTAAGGCGCTACAGGTATACATAAAGTAATTATAGTGATAGCCTAAATAATTAATTCAATTATAAAGAAAAATAAAGTCGATTTCTTTTACTTTTATTATTTTCAAGTGTTAGAGATTTCAGTCACCAAAAGTTGTTTCCAAAATTGAAGAGAGTAGTTACTGCTTTCACAGTCGGCGGTTCTCACCTCGAGGGGGCTGTTTATTATTTGTTGGTTTCTATTTTAGGACACAAGCGAAGTAGAAAGTCTGCAAGTTTTTCATGTGTATTTATTTAACCAATTCCCTTTGCGTCATCGCTGACCTACATTGTACGACCTAAAAATAAAAAACGCTCACAGTTAACACACGGTTTAAAAGGTTTAAATAACAACTTGCTGCTTCTTATCAACAGTATCGTATTGTAATTATATATACACTAGCCGACCCGCGTCGTAGCATACGCCGCTAATGATTTAGTGAAGGGTGAAGACTTCCTAAAAAAACACAGTTGTCCAAATGGGGTGGGTTTGGGCAAACGACTGTGAGTGAATGAAAAGAAGGAACTCTGGAGAGAGCAACATACAACTGTCCATGACTAAAAACAGGTTTTGGAAGCTACAGACATATCTTTTTGAACGTTTGGCCCTGTCCCTTATTTATTGTCATGGCAAAGGCTAATCTAACAGGGAATTGTCTGCGCTTAAAGGTAAAGGGCACTAAACAAAGCTCAAAGCCGTGTTACAAAGTGGGAAAAGAACGGGCATTAATACAAACATTTTTAAAAATTAAAAAATTAATGTCCTAGCTGGAGCTTAAACCTACAACCTTCCGCGTGTTAGGCGAATGTAATAACTACTACACTACGAAATACATGCTATTCTGTTGTTCTGAAAGGACAAAGTACTTGACTTCATTTGAACGCATTGTTGGTCTCGATTAGCCCCCCCCCAACCCTCTGCACTAACTTTTCGTGCCAGCTGATTGGTTGGTGAGGTTAGACAGCTTGCTTGGTGTCCAGCATGGTTGAACCATGAGGAAAATTATATATAGAGATTAAATAATTTAACCTAGAAACACTAAAGGATAGAAGCATTTTAAGAGTAGAATATTGATAATACATAACTTTGTAATACAACACAAAGATAATCTAATAAATGTAATGCAACTATCAAATAAATAGACATATAGGGATAAAAACATACTTCTTATTCTCTCTCTTCTCGTCTGGGTTTCCGGCGTGGATTGGGTTACCTGATCAAACCAGGAAACCCAACACTCTATCAATATATGTATTTAAAAATATAATAAAAATACAAGGCAAGACATTACCAATGGATAAGCGTAGGTCGCAATAATTTTAATCAAGAGCGCCTGTAATAGCAAAAATAATTTATTCATGTTTTATTTTTAAGTCTTAATTAATTTTTACATTTCTTTGTGCGGCAATAACCATGTTACCATCAAACTACTATTTATAGAACCATCCTTACACCATATGGTTTTGCCTTAGTGAACTGACGTCATAGCTTTCGCCGTGTCGATAGCCCCCACCGAACCCTACTGCACCTCGACCGTGCCGATACCACAAGAAATCAAAGAACATTAAGGACGTCGTTCCTCTTTCCTGGACGTGGGCTGCGTGCCAGGCAAATCTTGCTCACGTAAGAAAATGTCAAAATGACTTGATTGTGTTTTTTTTTTTTGTGTGTGTTTTTTTTTTGGCTATCCGTCAGTCTATTCTGCTGCCCTCAACATGTTCCCTCAAAGCGAATGTCAAACATAATCAAACGGTGATAAGTTCCATCCACGCGAGAATAGAAATTAGTAGCACGTGCTGGCTTCGTTGTTGTTTTTCTGCTTCTTTGCATTTTATCAGCTTTTCTAAGTAACTTATACAAAATTATTCGGCGGAATTCCATTGTATTATCTGAACAACAATAGGTCATACTTTTAAAAATTATCTTAGGATAATAAATTTTTTTTAAACTTTAGAAGCGAGTTCAGTTGATAATGTTCAATAAATCGTGAATGTTAGATGAATAATTTTGGTCCTTGTATAGCTTATTTATATTTTCCCTTCAATAGAATGGTATGATCAGAGGCGTCGCTAGGGTTTGTGTCACCCGGGGCGGTAGCTCATGGTGTCACCCTTCACGACTTAAGGGGCTATCCATAAATGACGTCACGTGAGGTTGGCGATTTTTACCCCCCCCCCCCCCGCGTCATAATTTGTCCCAAAAAACTTAGATCCCAACACCTTTTTTCCGATGTGACATCACAAAGCTTTGAAGCCATATTTTCTAAATAAAATTTAGCATGTTTAATTTTTTTTTTGGTCATTTTAATAAGTACTAGCTAATTACCCGCGCTTTGCAGCGGTAATTTTAGATTTCATTTAGCGTTTAGAATCGGTAAACACTAATTCAAAACCGCTTTGATTTCAATCTGGATCATGATGGATATACTAAAAATATTAACTAAACCGTCTTGGAACAGACGTTAGAAGTTCATTACCCCATTGGAAATTTTATTTTTTTTTTTTTAAATCACATTTGGTCAATAATTTATCCATTTACTCAGTAGGCACTTTTTAAATTACCTTTTATATAACTAATGTTAAAAAATGGCATACAGGACCCCCGCCCTAAAAGGTGTTTTTCCTATTAAAACTTCTTTTTAAAAAATTAAATAAGGGTCGGGGGCCCCATGGGTGTAAAATGTAGAGTTCAAAACAACAGCTTATTTCAATTTGGATCATGATGAACATATTTGTTTGTCAGAATTTGTTTTAAAAAATCGAGTGTAAGCGAATTGTTAAAATGTCTTAAACGTTAACGATAAAGAGATTAGGGGCCAAGGGCTACAAAAGATTGAAAAAATAAAATTTTAATGACCTAACGAATTTTAATATAGGTCATCAAGTTTTTTTTCCCCAAGTTTTGTGAAGATATATTTACACAGTATCCAAAGTTTTTTTATTTGTATTTTAGCTAATATAAGGTGAAAAAACTACAATTGAGTGATTGAGCCTGCTACCATCCCAAAATTTCATGCGTCTACCTGCACAGGAAGTTGGAGAATTTGTGATGATTAACTTTTTATTTAAGAAAAAATACATTTGGCTCCCATTGAATGGCAATTTAAATATTTTTTTCCCTTTTTACCAGGAGTGTACTCTAAAGTTTCATGCTTCTAACTACATAGGAAATTGGAAAATTAGTGATGAGTCAGTTTTTATATCAGAAAAAATACATTTATAAAGCTCATGTAAGGAAAAAAACAGGAAGTGATAATTTAAATATTATATCCATTTGTTACCATCATGGATGTGTATTCAACAACTTCCCAAAGTTTCGTGCTTCTGCCAACGTTAAAAATAGGATAATTACTTATTTTCATATTTTATATAGTCAATGTAAGGGAAAAAACGTTTTGGGCCCCCGGCCCCCATGAGTGTGTATTTAAAATTATTTTCCGCCAATTATTGTCACAATAGGCTGCTCAACAAAGTTGCTCTTTGCTAAGTTTCATGCGTCTACCTACATAGGAAATCGGAGGATTATTGATGAGTTAGTTTTTATATTTAAAAATACATTTGGGCCCCCGGCCCCCAGTGAGTGATACTTTAATTATTTTTTTTTACATGTTACCATTGCGGGAGTGAACTCAACATTTTTCCAAAGTTACATGTTTCTACCTACACGGGAAAGTGGATAAGAAGCAATTTTCTGTATTTAAAAAAAATAGTTTTCGGGCCCCCGGGCCCCATGAGTGTGAGTTCTAAAAACATTTTAATGCCAATAATCGTTGCAAGAGGCTACTCAACAATTTAGCAAATTTTCATGCCTCTACCAACACGGAAAAATCATAAATTAGTGATGAGTCCGTTTTTAATATAAGAAAAAAAAACTACATTAAGGCCCCCGGACTCCAGTAAGTGATAATTTAAATATTGATTTTGCATGTTACCATTGTAGAAGTATACTTAACAACTACCCAAAGTTTTATGCTTTCACCTACACGCGAAATAAGAGAATTCGTGATTTTCATTTTTTATATAGCTCATATAAGGAAAAAAGCAAAAAATGGGCCCCCTTACCCTAGGGGTGGTCACCTTGGGTTAAAACATAGCCTATGACCTATTCCAGGTCATATTAGGGTCCCCTGCAAAATTTCACCACCCTGGGTCCAACGGTGTGGATTTGTATTGGTAACAAACAAACAGACAAACTTTCAGCTTTATATATTAGATTTAGTGTAAAATTGCTACTTATCTCGTAACACGCGTGAAACCATTGAAAGCAGTGGCGTAGCTGGGGGGCGGAGGGGGCGGTCCGCCCCAGGCGGCACTCATTCAAAGGGCGGCATTTGTGGGCATTTGAAAAATAAACCCAGCCATTTCTGTAAACCGCCCCTTTTCTTTTGAAGGGGGTAAACCATAGTGAAACAAAAAGAATCTCAATTTTGAGTTTAAATTAACGGATTCGTGAAACATTAGTTTGATTACATAGTGGTTGTTATAACTAACGCAGAACAGTTTTAAAATTTAAAATCACTCAAAAAAGGTAACTATTTGTTTGCAAAATCAAGTGGTATACGTCACAGATGGCGCTTTTATAAGAAAACTGCACAAAAAACAAAAAGCAACACATCACCGCTGGTACGAATATATGTAGTATTAATATCGCACGACAGTTTTAGCGTGGAATTTCGACATTCGAGGAATGATGCGCTAACAATATCTACATGACATGTTGGTTCAAATATTGTGTTTAAATTGCAAGTAGTAAATTATATTACTGTTTCAGGTTTTATAAAATTCTTGTAAGATAACTTATTGAAAATTAACTTTACTTTATTTTTACTGCATTAAATTAAGCATTGTATTTTTCATTATTATACGGTTATTCATTAAAAATCAACGATTATTCATTTCTCCGTTAATAAACATCACAATAACATAAATAATTCCGAAAAAGACATGCTTAAAAATTACAAGCGTCTTGGAAAATTTACATCTGAAGTAACGAGTAAAACGAGATCAGATGATGGAATTTTACTTAGTTCATGACAATCTTTTACTTTTCTATGATATCTCAATTTATGGGAACCCGTCATTTTTAAATTGATGCAAACTATTCAAACCCACCAACTCAAACAAAGATATGTGTTAATACAGAACGCTTTACAGGGAGTTCGAAATATTGACTAGATGGCAAGTTAAAATGAGAAAAAAATGAGTGAGGAAAATTCAGAAGACGTGGTTCTGTATTTATAGCAAGAAGTGCAACGAGAAATCCTTTTATCTATAGATGTAATTATAAAAGAAAATAAAAGAACGAGGTGATGAGTTACATGTCCTTGCAAGAAAATATTCGTGTATAATACTATACCATCTAGGATTCTAAATGAAGACCTACAAGGCAATCTCGAGTCACAGAATGCCATGTTAGCGGACGATCTGGTGATATGGAGTTCAGGAAAAGACGTTGCAACACTGCAGAACCGGCTGCAGAATGATCTGAATCGTATTTGAAGATTACGCCAACCGATGGCGCCTAGTAGTCAATACAGAAAAGACGGTCCATTCCATTTTTACTAATGGACGGAATGCCCTGAAGCACGAGGTGGTGCTTCAGATCTGCGGAAAGAGACTAAATTGGGATCGCACGCCAACGTACTTGTGAATAAAGCTGGACCAGAAGCTCCAGATGCATAACCAATGCCGCGGTGACAAAAGCCAGCCCCGTTGAGCTTTTGCGATACGAGACTCTGCGCACTATCAAAGCCTATGGAGACAGTGTGGTAAAGTCTTTACAGACGGCTCACGTTTCAGAGATGGCAGAAGTGGATACGGTGTACTAATTCAATACCCCCAACCAGGACCTGACAGCATCGAACTGTCAGGGCCGTGTAGATCCGCAAACAGTAGTCACGAAGCCGAATTGGAGGCGATCCACGGGGGTTTGAAGGAGGTGCGCCCACGTCTAGAAAAGAGAAAGGTTTTCCCGACCGTCGTGGTCTTCATCGATTCTCGGTTTTCGCTCGAAACCTTGAATCGATCTTCTCTGGAGGCCAAGACGGTAAGTGTCATTTTGGAGATAGTAGGTGAATTCCTGGCACGTGGCGGCAGAGTAGTTCTACAGTACATCGCCGGACACTGTGGTACGACCCAATCAGACAGGGTCGACACACTGGCGAAGGCAGGCGCAGCCCAGCCCCAACCCGAAAAGCCCCACCTTTTACAATGTACTTCGTTTCAATTACAATTATTTATTCATGCTTATTAATTTATAATTGTAAAAACCATCATATGATTAACTCAATTAAGAGGCCGTCCATAAATGACGTCACGTGATTTCGGCTGACTTTTCACCCCCTCCCCCCTCGTCACACGGCATGACGAAACGAAAACTTAGACCCATTCCTCAATGTGACGTGACAAAGTCTCCCCCCCCCCCCAAAAGCGGCATTTTGTATTTGAAATTGAGCTTGTTTAAAATCATATTTTTTGTTTGTTTGGTCATTTAAATATGTTTTTAGCTTAAGGTTGCACTCTAACATCGTAACCACGTAAATCGTCATTAAATAAAGTTTGGGGAATCATATATTTCAGTGTCGCATTTTTTTAAAGTTGCGCATTTTGAATGACATCAAATGTGTGACTCTCTCCCCCCCCCGGTGCGTGACGTCATTTAGGGGTGGCCCCTAAAAGGGCGGCACATTGGAGACTGCCCCGGGTGGCAAAAGCTCTAGCTACGCCACTGATTGAAAGCGTCATTAAATAAAATGTAAACAATGTTAAAGTGGAGCTTTTTTTTTTAAGTTGTGCGTTTTTTATGTGACGTCACATTTTTTAAACACGCCCTCCCCCTCGTCACACATCGTCACAGATGCGTGACCCCCTACCCCCTATGGCGGATGAAAGGGAGTGGACTGAGCGGGCTAAAGCCAGGGGCTCCAATGATTTAAATGTTATTATATTCTCTATATATAATTCTCATCATGGTCCAACCATGCCGGACACCAAGTAGCAAGCTGTCTGACCCCACCGACCAATCAGATTGCAAGAAAAGATAGTAAATAGCGTGGGGGTCATTAAACAATTCTTTGAATTGAAGTTAATTACTATGTTCTTTCAGAACAACAAAATAACATGTATTTCGTGATGTAGTTTGTGTCTGTTCACCCCCTTCTTTCTTTGCACTATCTATGAGCAAATCTGCGGCGTATGCTACGCTGCGGGCATCTAGTAGTCTACAATAAAGTTTGTATGAATCCCTGAAAATGCCTTGGAAAGTCATACGGTAGTGTGCAGATATGAGTATGAAGTATAACAGAGTCCAGGCCAATCTTCGTGAGAAATGCAGTGCTGCTCATTATGTGCGGTTCACAGCTCATTCCCTTAATTTGGTTGGGAAACGTGCAGCAGGTCGTCCTGCAGCAGTCCCCAGTCAGATTTGTTTTGTCTTCTGCAATATACCTGGCTTGTTGCGTCTACTCATCGTTGACAGGTACTTCAAAAACACATGAAATTGATACATGTTAACTAAGCCTTGTCTGACACAAGATAGTGAGCCTGACATGACGCTGTAAGGTCTGTTTATAAATCATGTCATGAGAATATTACAACACTAAAAGAATTATCAACTCTCGAAAAACAGCAACGTGACGGTTGACTTGAAGCAGAAGGATTTCAGATGGAACTTGAGCAACTGGAAGTCACAATTTTACTTGAAATTTAGGAAACAATTTTAGAACGATTTCAGAAAATGAATGTAGCTCTTCAAAAACCTAGAATATATTTGAATTCAACTATGCATTTGAAGTCTCTCATTGAGTTTGTTACAAGACAACATTCCTAATTAGATTCCTATACTATAAAGACAAAAGAAAGTACAAGTCCGTGGACAAAAGAGAATAAACAATCTTCAATACTATAAAAAAGAGAAAGTGTAAGTTTGATAAACAGACATCACCAAAACCGTATAAACAGACATCACCAAAACCGTATAAACAGACATCACCAAAACCGTATAAACAGACATCACCAAAACCGTATTTCTGGTAATCATTAACAAACTTCCTTGAGCCCTGGTACATCGGTTTTAAGCGCATGTAAAAAAAAACATCCATGAGAAATTTGGCTTTTTTAAAAACCTAACTGAGCTCAGCAATGACGCCATCCGATGGACAGCGACCAAGTTAATGGAAGAATATTCAAGTGATTAGGAGACAGCTTACCCTCAGAATGATATCGATTTTCATAAGTCTTAAAGAAGTTATTGTCCAGCCCGAGGCTCAGGGTAACGAAAAGGAAGTAGCGCAATGCGAAACTCAAAACATGTGCACAGAGCTAAACACTTGATGCTCTTGAATGAGCTAAATTTAGCACATACAAATATATCTCTCAATGATGACATCAAACTGCAGCAGAAAGCAATCATTTATGAAGTTGAAAAGAATATAAAAATGAGTAAGAATTTGCATAAGATAACCAAGACTGATCTGATCTCTCCAATTAGTATTGAAAAGCATTGTAAGCTTACTTAGCATTAAGGATTTGATTTATAACTTCGCAATGAGAAAAATTCGCAAACGAAAGTTGTATTTTGAAATAATAATAATAATAAATAATTTTATGACTTTTTAATTTCAAATAGAGAAAACAATTCGTTACCTCATAAAAACAAAAGTTTAAAAAATATAATTTAAAGAAATTAAAAAATACGGAATAACGCATGCTATTAATCTTTATGGGGGCGCGTTCGTAACCACGAAACAGCGTAAGTCGGGATGAGACCGTTCTAACCGGAGGACTATCTGTATATAAACATACATATCTATTCTTGCACGCCTTCAATTAATAGAAATAAAACAAAATATTAACACAGAGACATTTTCTTCTTTACAAAAGTAACAACAAAGAAAACCCATCTTTTGATTTTTTTGGGGGGGAGAAAAACCGTACCACTGACGGTACCACCAACCCCACTGTGGTGGAGGGAGTAGTGAGGTGGGATTCGTCAATGCTATCATTGTATTTCTAAGTATAAATGGCTTTATATCTTTTGAAACATGTCCAGCCCTTTTAAGATCTCTCTGCTGCGACTTTTTTTTCTTCTGTTTTTTAATTTGTTTTAATGTTGTTTGTGTGTTGGGACTGTTTTATTATTGAAGTTAACTGATATTGTTTTAATTTTGTTTGTGTGTTGGGACTGTTTTATTATTGAAGTTAACTTAACTGATATTTTTTTTAAATAAAAGTTTTCTCGTTGAACGTACTTCATTCTATTTCTTAACTCCATTCTAGTTGGAAGAAATAGATCTATATCTTAACTCCATTCTAGTTGGAAGAAATAGATCTATATCTTAACTCCATTCTAGTTGAAAGAAATAGATCTATATCTTAACTCCATTCTAGTTGAAAGAAATAGATCTATATCTTAACTCCATTCTAGTTGAAAGAAATAGATATATATCTTAACTCCATTCTAGTTGAAAGAAATAGATCTATATCTACTTTTTTTTTCTGACATAAAATCGAACACAGTCAAATTTTTGCCTTTGGTGTCATCCTCCTGAAGGTGTCATCTGGAGCGA
>MUZC01001833.1:26053-36757 GCA_002072015.1 Radix auricularia | reverse complement strand
TGATAGAACTATTAGAGTAGACTCTTACACTGATAGAACTATTAGAGTAGACTCTTACACTGCCACATGATCTGATAGTTTTATAGTTTAGTATACTCATTATTGTGTAAAGCTATCATCTCTCATGTATAATAATAATAATGTAATACTTGATCATCTAACAAGGTTATAGTTGCTTGGAGACCACCTGACAAGCCAAACGGCATCATCCAGAGGTACGACTTATGGAGGAAAACACAGAAAAGCTGTGCTGACCTGTAAGTTAATGTGGACAAATTGAGTTTATGATCAAGTTAAACACATTGACTTCTTATGATCAAGTTAAACACATTGACTTCTTATTATCAAGTTAAACACATTGACTTCTTATGATCAAGCTAGACACATTGACTTCTTATGATCAAGTTAAACACATTGACTTCTTATGATCAAGTTAGACACATTGACTTCTTATGATCAAGTTAAACACATTGACTTCTTATGATCAAGTTAAACACATTGACTTCTTATGATCAAGTTAGACACATTGACTTCTTATGATCAAGTTAAACACATTGACTTCTTATTATCACAACATTAACTAAGCCAGAAAAATGCACAGATGAATTTAAACAAGATGAGGGGAAAAACCAGACAGCTAGCTCATTAATTACAAAAACTATTTGCTTCCAGTCCAGTACCAACAACCAACGAACAGTTACAGAAGTGCAGTTATGTAGAGTGTGGAATCCTGGAGAATATCTGTGGGTCTATCTGTTATTCTGGCTCCAAGGTAAAAGCAATAACTAACAACTATTCAATCATTTTAACTTTCATGAGTTAAAACTTAAAAAGCAGTTAATTTTGTGCACAAATGAAGTGGGTCTTTTTCTCAGACAAGTCTTAAAATAAATTCAGCTGTGCATGTTTTCAATTTAAGAGCTATTTTAAGAAAAATTTTCTTACTGAAATAATTATTACAAGTGCATTTTCAAAATGTTTTCTAATCTTAATTTTTTACCCTTTTTTAAATTTCTTTGGGCTTAAATAAATGCTTTACAAAATTTTCAGGAAATTCAGCTGCGTTATTCATGTTTAAATAACTTTGTAGCTGAACAAATATTTATTTTAACTTGATTTTTATACAGTTTCATTTGTGTTACTACCTGGACTAAATTATTTTGTTTTTTTAGGTTTGCTGTAATGGAACAGTTGTTGATTCTAAAGTTGGCTTTGAATGCTGTGGAACAAAGTATTTGTACAAGCCCAGGGCTGACTACATCTGTTGTAGTGGACAGTTCTTTGAGCCTAAGGCCAATTTTTCTTGCTGTGGAAATAGGTACTGTCTCACTAATTACTGTATATATATACTTGATCTAAAGCCAACTTTGTTTGTGGACAAAATCTAGGGGAAAAGGATGGGTGTTGGCTTACAAGCAGTTGGGGTGATTGATGAAACATTTCTATTGTTATTTACTGACTTTATTAAAATGCAATATAAAACAACATTTTTGTTTAGTTTTTAATACAATAAAAGCCTTCTAGTTCTAGCGAATGCTATAAAAAATGAAATATTTATTTTCTGTTATTCAAATCTCTTTATTCTTCAACCTAAACAAGCATAATTACCAATTAGCTTGTAATTTTAAAAAATGTATACCATTTTGTTTACGCTGTCCTATAATAATTTGGGGTTGGCTTACAAGCAGGTTACTCAACTTTTTTATACTGTTCTCTTCCTAAAGATTGTGTGGGAATCGGCTTATAAACAAACGGGCTATAGAAATAGAATATTAGTCTCATTTATAACAAAAACCTCAAATGTCTAAACTCTGCTTTCAACCTGATTTTTAAAAAAATAATTATTGAGTCTTTATTTTGCTGCAACATATTAGTATTATCAAAAGGGAGCAGGAAGCTATAATATTAATCAACTAATGTTAAAATAATTTATTGTAACTCATAATGATAATGATGATACAACAGGTGAGTTTGTTGAATTTGAGTAATGTATTTATGTCACTTATTAAAAATGTACATCAATCTAATTATTCATTTAAAAAAAATTAAATTATTATATTTTTTATTTTGTAGTTATATATATATATTATATATATACAGTCGACACCGCTTAAGTCGACGGTGTTGGGGAATGAAAAATGGCATCGAGTTAAAGCGAAAACCAATATGGCGCCAAAATATTAACATGCGCTTGAAATTTCTTTATGTACGTGTTGTGCGTTAATTAGTGATGGGACGATTAATCAGAATCGTATCGGAATATTGGGACCCTATTCCTTCACTCTTTCTTAAGATTGTTAAGACCGTTCGTTTTTAAAGACCATTTAAGTTTAAATATAACGCCGTTTTGCTGTGATTCCCAGATTGAGCGATACTGTGCCTTCGAAGTGACTTGCTTGATTTTCCTTACAAGCTACACAAATAAGTAACCTACACATCCCCTCATTGTCCCCGAACCATTCTCTTCTGGACTCGGAATGGTCTATCATGACCTATATATGACTCATGACAAAGCGAACTCTCCTCTTATATAAACGTACACAAATAAATTAGGTACTCCTTTTGAACCTTCAACTTTGACATATTTTAATTAATTCTAACCAATAGTTAAATGGCTTTTGCACATGGCCACTTCTTATGAATGAAACAATGAGAACAAAGCAGTAGTACAGTACATGTAATAGTCAAAATGAGGTTGAAGGATGAATGGTTGCCAATGACAACAAGTTTGGACACTGCACACGGTACATTTTATTATTCCATACGATCCCCTCAGCTTCGGTAACTTGATGCTAATAGGACTAACCAACAACAATGGTTTGGGAGATTGAGAGTAAACTGTCTGTAGTCTGTTATATTATATATTTTAAAATCTGGGGAGCTTTGCTTACAGTAAGCAGCCTATGATTTTGGTATCGTCCCATCACTAGCGTTAATTAACGATAATGTTCATCCACGTGTTTTTGGATTAAAAATTTTTTTTTAACACAACAGCATTGCCTTTATTTGTTTGATGAAGCTATCGGCATGCTATAAAATTGTACATACATGTTTGCTAACAACAAAAGGTATATGTGCACCAACTGACAGCAGAAATTTACAAATTTAAAATAAAAACCAACGTCGATTATTTATTATTCTCCAACACATCTCTGAAACTGGCGATTTAAGTTAGCAACACATGTCTCAGCGCAAGGTGCAAGTGGGCTGTGACGATGACGTCACCAGCACACATCACAAGCTGATCGCATTGCCATAGTACCAGAAGCAACACAGCGCTGAGAGCAAAAAGCAAGTGGGCTGTGATGTCACCAGCAGACCCTGGTGAAACATTTTCAAAAGCTTGCGATTGGTCATGGGGATCGAGATAACCGATGTTAAATGGCAAATTTGACCTTTTTTGTGCTCGTGTTATGAGGTTTCGGCGACTTAAAAAAATTGAATTAAACGACGAGAAAATTCTAAGACAAAGAGAGAATTTGGCGGTTCCAATAAAAACTGTTGACATAATAGGGTGGTCGAGCTAAGCGAGCTCGAGTTAAGTGGGTTCCACAGTATATATATATGTAGATACTTTCATTTTTAATCTTTTAAAACAGCAATAACGTTATGTTTTTTTAATCTCAGATACATTGAGGTTCTCCCAGGAGAGATCTGCTGTACAGACCCCAATGAAGACAGAGTTTCAGTCAGTCAAGGGGACACCTGCTGTGGTTCAATGCCATTCTCTGTGTCTGGTGCCCAGTTTTGTTGTCAGGGTAATTGAATATTCTCTGTGTCTGGTGTCTGGTGCCCAGTTTTGTTGTCAGGGTAATTGAATATTCTCTGTGTCTGGTGCCCAGTTTTGTTGTCAGGGTAATTGAATATTCTTTGTGTCTGGTGCCCAGTTTTGTTGTCAGGGTAATTGAATATTCTCTGTGTCTGGTGCCCAGTTTTGTTGTCAGGGTAATTGAATATTCTCTGGGTCTGGTGCCCAGTTTTGTTGTCAGGGTAATTGAATATTCTCTGTGTCTGGTGCCCAGTTTTGTTGTCAGGGTAATTGAATAGCAGACTTAAGCTTGAGTCCTTGCACATGTATTTAGGAAAAAGTTTCTGAGTGGTGTCCCCTTGTCAGAAAGGGGCCAGCACCCATCTGATGATGCCACTCAGAACACCTCACATCTATGTATGGAAAACTGCTTGAACGTATGAACATAAGCCTTTCATTTAGAAGGATTAACTCATTGAAGGAAACATTTCTTTACATTAAAGGACAGGCATAATTAAATTATTTTACTAAAGTTGATAAAAACCTGATGTCCAATGTAGTTGGACTTGTAAAATATGATCAATAAATTTCATGATAATACAGGAACATTGATAAATAAACTTGGCCGGAAATGTTGTGGTGGGAGAGTGATTGCTGACAGCACAACATGCTGTGGGTCAGCCTCTGTGGGTCAGATGTATCTCCAACAAGTTGGCTACGTGTGCTGCGGGCAGGAGTATGTGGAGTCCAAGTTGACGTTATGTTGTGTCAATGACGTGGGTTACGCTAGGGTAAGTCTAATGATGTTGATTGTGTCAAACTGCTCAACACAGACTGTTTCAAATGTTTAAAGTTATAATTATTATTTATGGAATAGAAAAGAAGCTTTTGAAGGAATTGGACAAACTGACTTGAAGGTAAATAACAATGTAAATCAAATGGGTTTTCTGGTTTCAAAAAATGACACTTCCCTTAAAGTTATTAAGATTTTACAAACTGGCACTTGTGCTGCCACTCAGCTTCAAATGGGTACCTAACACTAGTTAGGGAAACAAAGGCGGCTAGGTATTGTGTGAAACCCTCATAGCCATGGCCTGTGAACACTGTGTCTGTGGGCGCCATAATCTTCAGTAAGAAGGAGCGCCTGTACAGATTAAACAAAGACTACCGCTTGTGTTCTTATTTCATTTTAAAAGTGGTTCATCTTCTCAGTTTATAGCTATGTTATTTTTGTGAAATAAATCTATGTACTGCTAAAGTTTGGAAATATTTGAGGCCCACAAAATGCCTTATCAATTACAAATGTCTTGAGAGTCTCCTTATGTTTCAATACCTGTTTCCATGTTAAATAATTCAATAAAATATCACTTTTAATTATCTATCTCATACCAGTATTTTTGAATCACTACTTTCAGTCCAACCCATGAAATCCTATGGAATATTTAGCTTTGTTCTATCCCCAGACACACTACTATGCTAGTGAGCAAGAAAAGCTGGTTGCCAATGACAAATGTTGTGGGGTGAGCCGTGTCACCAAAAACCTGGCCTGCTGCAACTCTGTGGGTTACAATCAGCTGTCTCAGGTGTGTGCTGATAGGTCAAGACAAGAGTCAGGTGAGAAATGGTCTGTAGAAATGGACTCAATAACATTTAATACACAATTCTCACATGTAACTTTCCTTTTATTTTTTTAAAGGGCAATATGAAATCAAATGGATGAAGTGAAATTTGTGTGCATCAAAACTGAGCATAAAAGAGTACCAAGGATAAACTTATTTCCATATCAAATTATTTGTAAAGACCTCTATTACAGATGTACTTTTGATGTTTAATGCCATGACTTTTTTATCCTTGGATTTCCTTGCTTTTAAACATTTGACTTTTTGTGATAAAGTTAAGAGATATTTTGGACTGTTGGAAGCTTATTTACTGTAGCAATGAAAGACATTGGGATATAACAAAAGTTGTGTTTATTTGTCAATCCAATGTCCTAACAAAGTTTTGAATTATGGTCAATGTAAGCTCAGTGTTATCCATTGCTGTATTGCTTGTAACAGGTTGTGGTACTGGTGTTGTTTGTCCACTGAGCCAGCAGGCCACCTCTTACTGTAACAGATGTGACTTTGACTCCTCACGTCGTATCTGTGGCTCAGTGACGGGAGCCCCGACACAGCCGACAGCAGCTCCTAATTCTACATCTACTTGTACTACAGCCACGGAAAGGATCTACTCTGGACTGAATCTAACTTATACAGGTCAGTGGCACAAAGATTCAAATCAGCTGTCTAAAAAATCTTAAGATTCAAATTAGCTGTCTAAAAAATCTTAAGATTCAAATTATTTGTCAAAAAAATCTTAATTTACTCGTACGAGTAAAAAAATATCCATTGAACTGGAATGATAAAGACTAAGTTCAAAATAAACTCTTCCTGTTCCATAAGGTTTTCAGAAAACATCCGCCTCAGTGCCGTAAGAATTTCCCGATTTGCTATCAACTGGTTATGAAATAATAATTTAAAAATTGCGTAAAATCTATTTATATTATTATTGTCATACTGACTTCATCTTTTTAGGGTAAGAATGCTTATTTTATGTATTAGAAAGACCGTATAGAGTTTAAAACTATTTTTACCTGTAGTTTTGTACTATTATTTTAGATATTAAGTATAGCAAAATCGTATCTTAGAAAAAAAACGTAAAAACTCCCATTAACTTCTCGAATCCAGCGATAACACTAGCGAGGGAAACAGCCGCCATTGCCTGAAGTCTGAAACATCTTTTTTCACGCACTGAAGAGTTTTTATTTTCTGTAATTTTGTTTCTAAAGAGAGTGCTATCGCGTCTCACATTATCACGCTTTGGTATAAAAAAGGTAAATCGCGCATTATGGCGCTTTGACACATTAAGAGTTAAATAACTTTTTTAAAAAAAATATTACACCTAAAATAAATTATTTGATTTCTTAAACTGACTTATTTTTAATTTTTTGTTAAGTATTTGTTGTTTTTGGGTTTCAATTATATAGCCTTGAAGGAATTAGATGATAAATATAATTAAAAATATTTTATTAACTTCCTTGCCAATTGTTCTATAGGTATGATGAGAAGAAGAATGTCACATTTGTGCTAATGAGGTAGTTAGGAAATTCTAGGATGAAATGTTGAATGATTTCATATTTTCTATTGTTCTTAGCAACAAGGCGGCCTAATTAGCACAATGATTTCTGTGACAGGTCTGTGAGGGATAAAAATCCTGCTGTCACAATATTCACATATATGAATATTTAAAACATCAAAGATTAAACTGGGGAGGTCTTCACAATTTTTAACTTAAACAGTGCGAAGGGAATTTGGTGACCCTTAATGTAATAGAAAAATAAATATGGAAAGATTCTTGGGCAAGGCCCCCACTTATGATGAGACTTATTTGCAGGCCCTAGGCGGGCTAATTTGCCATTGTCTCAAGTCAGGGCTAATTGTGTATTACTTTTTTAACTGTAGCAATAATCGAGTATGGAAACATGCATGGGGAGGGGTTATGGGTAACATATTTGTTATGATGTTTTGTTAGTGAGTCTAATGATATGTGTTCAACAACAAAAAAAGCATGCTCTAACATCTCCACCAATACCAAATTTTGAGAATGGCCAGAGAATGCTCTAACATCTCCACCAATACCGAATTTTGAGAATGGCCAGAGAATGCTCTAACATCTCCACCAATACCAAATTTTGAGAATGGCCAGATGATGCTCTAACATCTCCACCAATACCAAATTTTGAGAATGGCCAGAGAAGGCTCTAACATCTCCACCAATACCAAATTTTGAGAATGGTCAGAGAATGCAGACAATTACTGAATAGAATAAGTATTTTATAGGTGATGATTTTCTCTTAAATTTTCAAACATTAATGAGTTTAGATTCTAATCTTTACCAATTCTTGTTTTTGAAATGTATGTAGATGACAACTTGACACCATACACCCAGTACGAGTACAATGTCATAGCTGTCAACAGTGCTGGCACAACAAGCAGTGCCTTCACACCTGTCCTGACACTTGAGGCTGCCCCTGAGCAGGTGATGGCACCATCAACGAGAGTGGCCCCAGGGGAGCTCTTTGCCATCTACCTCACTTGGATGACCCCTTTAAAACCCAATGGTAAGCTGGTCATTGAGGGATTAAAGTACTTATAAATATATTAATAGAGATCAAATTATTTCAACAAGACTGATAAGTTATTAGATAATAAGTTCTAAATTAGTTCTAGTTGGAATATACATATAATAAGATATATTTACGGCACTGTAGGCATTGTAAGGTCATACAGCTCTTCTGTGACAATTATTTTGATTAATTAATTCATGAAAACAAAAAGTGTGGGATATGTTAAAGATAATATTTGCTTCAGTCATGTTCAATAAGCTTTGGATAAGTAAATCAAAAGAAGTGAGATAACTACTGTTTCAGCAAAGCTTGTCCTAATTAGTATACTTGTATACTACTCTGACACAGTTAAATTTTTAACCCAAAAAGTATAATTTTTAAATTCTTTGTTGATGCGGTAAGATCTTTTACAGTGGCAAAAATTGAACAATAATTATTATAGGCTTATAGGAATGTTTATGTAAATATTACCATTTTTACTGGACTGCTTAAATTCAAATCAGCTAAAATTCAAGTATTTACATTAGTTAACACAATAAACTATACCTGACTTTGATTTGACCAGGTATACTCACAAGTTACAAGTATATACATTAGTTAACACAATAAACTATACCTGACTTTGATTTGACCAGGTGTACTCACAAGTTACAAGTATATACATTAGTTAACACAATAAACCATACATGACTTTGTCCAGGTGTACTCACAAGTTACAAGTATTTACATTAGTTAACACAATAAACTATACCTGACTTTGATTTGACCAGGTGTACTCACAAGTTACAAGTATTTACATTAGTTAACACAATAAACTATACCTGACTTTGACCAGGTGTACTCACAAGTTACAAGTATATACATTAGTTAACACAATAACCTATACCTGACTTTGACCAGGTGTACTCACAAGTTACAAGTATATACATTAGTTAACACAATAAACTATACATGACTTTGACCAGGTGTACTCACAAGTTACAAGTATATACATTAGTTAACACAATAAACCATACCTGACTTTGACCAGGTGTACTCACAAGTTACAAGTATATACATTAGTTAACACAATAAACTATACCTGACTTTGACCAGGTGTACTCACAAGTTACAAGTATATACATTAGTTAACACAATAAACTATACCTGACTTTGATTTGACCAGGTATACTCACAAGTTACAGCCTTAAACGTGACGGCATTGAACTGTACAGTGGGCTGGGAACAAACTTTACAGATGACCTGAACATTCTTCCCTACCGCAGCTACTCCTACATGTTGACTGCCTGCAACAATGCTGGCTGTGGAGACAGTGATTTGGTAGGATCTAGATCTATGTTGTTTGTAGTCTGAGAAATTTCTATTGTGATATTAAATCCCTACAACAGCTTATATGACTACCCCAATCAATGCTGGCTGTGGAGACAGTGATTTGGTAGGATCTAGATCTATGTTGTTTGTAGTCTGAGAAATTTCTATTGTGATAATAAATCCCTACAACAGCTTATATGACTACCCCAATCAATGCTGGGTGTTGGATTATTTTTAATTGATGAGGAGAATTACCTTAATGACTTGTATGAGAAACATACTTCTGATTTCGAATCCCCATGGCTGTAATATATCTTATGTGTTGACATTCTGCAACAATGCTGGGTTTGGGTCCAGCCATTTGGTAAGGAAATTAGTATTGTCTCGATACATAAATAACAAAATATTATTTTTATATCAATTTAAAGATTCTGACTCACACAGGCTGATAGAATAATATCTTATTTCAAGTTTTTAGTAGAGCTATGGAGTCAAAAGTCTTTTTGTACCAAAAGTAGATAGGAATTATAATCATTTTTCTAGCTCTAGGTTTAAACATAATCAAAATACTTGTTGAAAATAGAAATAGAAACATTCGGATTTTGTTTAAATATCTCCAACATCCTACTTGATTGATGTCACAATAACCCATAACAGACATAACTGGTTTTATTCATGATATCATTCTTTACTGGTCTTATACATTGTCAACAGTTTATTAACATGAAAACAATCATCACCTGTTTTTCTGGTGACACCTCAGTCAGTTTTGTTTGTTTGTTGAGATCTTGGAGTTTGACTTCTAAAAATTCTTTCACCCTCTTCAATATCAAATGCTACATCATTTCAAAATTTGAAAGATGCTAACGACATGTACTTTAACCTTATTATATTTCAACTCTAAAACTAGATCACTGTGGCTACAGCCCAGGCCATGCCAGAGTTTCTACTGCCACCTTATGTTGATGTCATCAACTCGACCCAAATAAAGATTATGGCACAGCCGCCTGGGTCCCCAAATGGAGTCATCTTAAATTACAGTGTGTACATCGTTGGATCAAACAGGGTCTACAACTCAACACTTCCCCAAGAGTTCATTATTACAGGTACACTAAAATCTGCTGCTATACGATTTATCTCTACTCAAGTAGTCTATAAAGTGGAAAGAGACTAGCTAATTTAAAGAATTATGAATTCAAATTTTTTTAAGACCCCAGTGCATTTATAAAATGTTCATTAAGATTCCTTACATATCTTTTGCTTACGAGATTGAAAACAAACACAATAATGGGAGAAAGTAGAAATAAGAAGTAACAGCTCTGAGAATGTTGATAGGCTTGAGAGTATTCTATATTGATAGGTTTGAGAGTATTCTATATTGATAGGTTTGAGAGTATTCTATATTGATAGGTTTGAGAGTATTCTATATTGATAGGTTTGAGAGTATTCTATATTGATAGGCTTGAGAGTATTCTATATT
>MUZC01001833.1:12930-26015 GCA_002072015.1 Radix auricularia | reverse complement strand
ACCACCATATCTTTTGCTTACGAGATTGAAAACAAACACAATAATGGGAGAAAGTAGAAATAAGAAGTAACAGCTCTGAGAATGTTGATAGGCTTGAGAGTATTCTATATTGATAGGTTTGAGAGTATTCTATATTGATAGGCTTGAGAGTATTCTATATTTAGGCTTGAGAGTATTCTATATTGATAGGTTTGAGAGTATTCTATATTGATAGGTTTGAGAGTATTCTATATTGATAGGCTTGAGAGTATTCTATATTGATAGGTTTGAGAGTATTCTATATTGATAGGCTTGAGAATATTCTATATTGATAGGCTTGAGAGTATTCTATATTCTTCACCCCCTTCCCCCTCATTAATTAATATAGAACACAGACTTTCTCAAAAATATCCACACACATCAAAAAGAACTGTGATGCTTGTTTCAATAGAAGCCCTTCAAATGTTGTCTAACCTTAAATGTATTGCTCTAACTTCTAAAAAGATTTGGTCCCGTTTACAAGTTATACCATTGAGATGAAAGTCTGCACCGTAGTTGGCTGTGCCGTCAGTCCTAATGTGACAGTGACGACTAGTGAGGACCTTCCTCAAGGTAGGTTATACCTTTGTCATGTCCTGACAATATTTTGGACACTTTTCACCTGATATCCTTAGACACTGGACAAAACAAATATTCTTTAATGTGAAGAAAATCAAATTGAAAAGGAGGGAAAAAAAATAAATTAAATTAAAATAATCCCATTCTTTCCCTAACATAATTACTTCAAAATTGAATGTTAGAAATCCTGACATAAATTAAAAACTTCAATAATTCCTAATCTCTTGCTGTAGAGCAAGCTTTATGCGCTTTTCAATAAAATGTCTATGAAAAATTAGAATCTTATGTTGTAAATAATATTTCTTCACTCAGGCCTTGCTGCACCAAGAATTATTGTCATCAGCTCCAGAGTAATTGAGTTGTACTGGCGAGCCCCTAATATTTCGAATGGTATCTTGCTTGGCTACAAAGTCATTCAGGCAAGTAGCATTGTCACAAGAACAATAATCCATCGGCATCTTATCTTTGTCTGATGTGATATTTAGAACAATGTCCACCATGTAACTTAATGGGGAGGCACTTTCTCTTTATTTTTGTGGGCCTGCTGTTTTATTATTATAAAATTCAAATTAGTTTATTTCATTATTTGCTTTATTACTTTAAAACAATTAAATAATACTTTATAACAATTATATATTACTTTAAAACAATTATATATTACTTTATAATAATTATATATTACTTTAAAACAATTATGTATTACTTTAAAACAATTAAATATTACTTTAAGACAATTAAACATACCTTAAAAAGAATTGTTTTTAAAAAGTAAATATCAAATTATTGCCAAGTTGCAAAGGTCTGGCTCAGTTAAAAGTTTCTGTCTACAGACTCGGCCTGCCCCAGTGACCGAGGTCTACCTTGGCAATGACACCAATGTCAGGCTGTCCTCCATGCAGCCAGGACAGTCATACACATTCCAGCTGCAGGTCACCAACAGGGTGGGCGCGGCCTGGAGCGTTCCAAGAGAAATCATCATGCCACTGATAGCACCACTCAATGTACCACCTCCACAGGTTAGTGGAAATAATCATACCACTGGTAGCACCACTCAATGTACCCCACCTCCACAGGTTAGTGGAAATAATCATACCACTGGTAGCACCACTCAATGTACCACCTCCACAGGTTAGTGGAAATAATCATATCACTGGTAGCACCACTCAATGTACCACTGGTAGCACCACTCAATGTACCACTGGTAGCACCACTCAATGCACCACCTCCACAGGTTAGTGGAAATAATCATACCACTGGTAGCACCACTCAATGTACCACCTCCACAGGTTAGTGGAAATAATCATACCACTGGTAGCACCGCTCAATGTACCACCTCCACAGGTTAGTGGAAATAAACATTTGTCTTAGACTGAAATAAACTCTCTCTTTTGGATGGAAAACTGTTGGGTTCTTATTGAGGAAATAAATTGTGGTTTATTTAACTTGAAAGTGTAGCAAGTAAAGATTATATGGACTTTATTTGCCCCACAAAAATCCATTATTGTAAGACTTTAAATCAAAGAAATAAAAAATGAGTATCTCTTGTTGTCCATTTATTGCCTCTGAATCTCTTCATCATTATAATGTTTAGGAATGCCTTGATTGGAAAATAAATTATTTTCATAGAATACTTCTTCTTCTTCTTCGTTGTCAATATTGAATATTGAGTTTCGTGTGCCACGAGTTTTGCGCCAGTCTCTGACTTCAGCCGGCTGTATTTTCTGGATTTGCTTCCTTAGCCTTTGGTCAGCCAAGATCACCTGCAAGGCAGCAGTTGTTTTTTTGGCAAGTGATGCAGCGTTCACATGCCACGGCTAAGGGTTCCACGCATTACCCCGCCGCTTTTCACCCATTTGGAGCTGGGTGGAACTTGGGAATGCCCTAGGCCCCAAGAACAAATCCTTGGCTTCGCATGGATTCAAACTCGTGACCATTGGAACACCGTTCGAGCGTGCTTGCCACTCGACCACTGCGGCCCCATTTTTATAGAATACAAATCAAATATATTTGGAGTTAATATTTCTAGTTATAAATAGATTTTTAAATGGACTCTAAAATGTTTTTATTTCATGCACTTAATTAAGCTATTTTAAAATTCTTTCAGATAAATGGCTTGAATACTAAAACATTTAATACTCATGATTACAGAACTGTACAATTTTATACCCCTTATTAAAATTTTTCCTGAACTAAACATTTTGTATTTCTGATTAATTGGCTACAACTTTTCACACTCTTGATGAGTTAAATATAAAAATCTCATACTCCTGATTATTTTATCTGTAACATCTCATACTCCTGATTATTTTATCTGTAACATCTCATACTCCTGATTATTTTATCTGTAAAATCTCATACTCCTGATTATTTTATCTGTAACATCTCATACTTGAAACATCTCATACCCCTGATTACTGAACTTTGATACCATCATATTTGTACAGACTGTTCGAGTTCTTAGTGCCAGATCTCTTGAAGTCAAATGGCAGCCCATAACATCAGACCAAGGGGATATTGATGGATATACGGTTCTCTTAAATATAGGATTACAAACAGAGGTACTTCAATCAGAACACATTTTTTTTTTTAAATTCTTAAATGAAGTCTTGAGAAAACAATAAAGATAGTTTTTTCAAATTACAAATGTTAAACTTTTGGCTACAGACACAGGTAAAACAGTTGTCATATATTAAAACTCGCCTGGAAAGTTAGATTTTAAAAACTTTTTAAACCCATAAAAGGTGACTATTTCTTCTTATAAGAAATAGCCACTACTTATTAATTATTTTGAAAATACGTAATTTTTAAAAAAAATTGTTGAAAGATATTTATATTTATGTGTCCTATGTGACAAAGCCTAAATTCTGTTGCATGGTTATTTAATTTCTATAATTTTAAGATCCCACTCCTATTAACAATTGTTTGCCAATGTATTTTGTCACTCATATTTCTTGGGTCAATTTTACAAGCACACATTCAGAGTCTGATAGAGTCTGTTAGAGGCTACACTGATAGAGTCTGTTAGAGGTTACATTTATAGAGTCTGTTAGAGGTTACACTGATAGAGTCTGTTAGAGGCTACACTGATAGAGTCTGTTAGAGGTTACACTGATAGAGTCTGTTAGAGGTTACACTGATAGAGTCTGTTAGAGGTTACACTTATAGAGTCTGTTAGAGGTTACACTGATAGAGTCTGTTAGAGGTTACACTGATAGAGTCTGTTAGAGGTTACACTGATAGTCTGTTAGAGGTTACACTGATAGAGTCTGTTAGAGGTTACACTGATAGTCTGTTAGAGGTTACTCTGATAGAGTCTGTTAGAGGTTACACTTATAGAGTCTGTTAGAGGTTACACTTATAGAGTCTGTTAGAGGTTACACTGATAGAGTCTGTTAGAGGTTACACTGTTAGAGTCTGTTAGAGGTTACACTCATAGAGTCTGTTAGAGGTTACACTGTTAGAGTCTGTTAGAGGTTACACTGATAGAGTCTGTTAGAGGTTACACTGTTAGAGTCTGTTAGAGGTTACTCTGATAGAGTCTGTTAGAGGTTACACTGATAGAGTCTGTTAGAGGTTACACTGATAGAGTCTGTTAGAGGTTACATTTATAGAGTCTGTTAGAGGTTACACTGTTAGAGTCTGTTAGAGGTTACACTGATAGAGTCTGTTAGAGGTTACACTGATAGAGTCTGTTAGAGGTTACACTGTTAGAGTCTGTCAGAGGTTACACTGTTAGAGTCTGTTAGAGGTTACACTGAGAGAGTCTGTTAGAGGTTACACTGATAGAGTCTGTTAGAGGTTACACTGTTAGAGTCTGTTAGAGGTTACACTGATAGGGCCTGTTAGAGGTTACACTGATAGAGTCTGTTAGAGGTTACACTGTTAGAGTCTGTTTGTGATGTCTGACTTACTTTCAGGTGTCAAGAGGAGTTGGTCTGGACACGTCCATCAACATCTCTCCCATGCTGGCAGTCTGTTAGTGATGTCTGACTTACTTTCAGGTGTCAAGAGGAGTTGGTCTGGACACTTCCATCATCATCTCTCCCCTGCTGGCAGTCTGTTAGTGTTAGTGATGTCTGACTTACTTTCAGGTGTCAAGAGGAGTTGGTCTGGACACGTCCATCATCATCTCTCCCCTGCTGGCCTACACTCAGTATGAGGTACGACTCCAGGCCTGCCTGCGCAATGTTTTAAATGGCTGCGGCACCAGTAGCGGCGTGCTGGTCAGGACCCTGGAAGACGTCCCCTCAGGTCTGGCGGCACCCAAGCTCGAGGCAGTTGCAGCTAACTCTGTCCAGGTCACTTGGACTCCGCCAGCCAACCCAAATGGAATGATCACAGCTTACAGGGTCTTTCAGCGGCAATTTTCTGTCAACGATTCAGAAATTCTTGTCAATCAAGTTGCCGGAAATGTTTATACGTTTCTGCACTCGGGTCAGGATTTAAAACCCTTTCAGGCCTATGAGTACAAGGTGAGCTATGTTGTAAAATGTTTTTAACTTGGCATTATTCTAACCCAGGCAGTTAATATGTTGTCACCAGTGACTTGACCACCCCATGTTATTGGCAGTGTTGAATTCTTTGTTTACTTCTTACTGTGATTTCTGTTTTTATGTTTTCAAGGGAATTTAAAGAAGTTAAATAAGTTGAAAAACAGAAGTAATTTAATAAATGATGAGTGAGAATTAATATTGCAACAGGAACTGAGGACTAAGAAATCATTACTGTTATTCAAATTTTATTTTTTCTAAATCAAAATTAAATGGGATAGGGGGGATTGTGATGGCCAACTGCTGAGTTTTTTGTTGAAAGGGGAGCAGGGCGATATTTCTCTTCCCTCCCTTGGTGACACTATCCCTAGCTAGGCCGCTGTAAGATTGAGCTATTCTAAAACTCCAAAGTGATAGCTTTTCAAAATTTATATTTTTCAATCACCACCATCCAAAGCAGTTATAGCATTAAGAATCCAAAAACAGCCATGACAATAAAGTTGACATATCCTTTTATTACCCTCTTTTTTGTTTACCTTTAAACAGGTACTAGCTGCCAACTCTATAGGTCAAGTGGTCAGTGACTGGTCATCTGTCAGAACCTTGGAATCAGCTCCAATCGGTATAGCTCCACCTGTCATTAATTCAATAAGTACCTATGGTGTGTCAGTATCATGGGGCCCTCCTCAGGTTCCTAATGGAATAATCAGAGAGTACAGAATCTTCTATCAACTGACAGCCTTGACCTCTGTCAACAGCCAAGTTTACGTAAGTGTGGGAGGCAATGTCACCAGCACTGCTGTAAGTGGTCTTGAGGCCTTCTCTGGATATATCATGTCTGTGGAAGCAGTCAATGGGGCCGGCACTGTGAGGTCAGCAGGCATCAGCTTCACCACCAGAGAAGGTTACCCCTCAGGCCTCTCTGACTTCAAGGTGGAGAAGATCAACACGGGACTGTCTGTGATATTAAGTTGGGACGTCCCACAAAAACCCAACGGCCTCATCACTGGTTATAAAATCTATGAGTCTACATCTGAGGTACCAATCTACAGTGGCGTGGCCCAACAGTTTGAATTCCGCCGCCTCATGCCCTACACTCAGTACTCAGTTCAGCTGGAAGCCTGCACTAAAGTGGGTTGCAGCAGTGGTAAAGTCCAGCCGTTTTATACAGCAGAAATTGCACCATCGGCCCAGCCAAGCCCAATGTTTGGGAATGTGAGCAGCACCAATGTCCAGCTGTTGTGGAGGCCCCCTGTTAACCCCAATGGGGTCATCACATCGTATCAAGTGATGAGGATCACCAATGCTTTAAGACGGAGACGGAGTGTGGACTATCCAAGTATCTTCATGGAAACACACGGATTCTCACAATTTTCTTATGAGGCATATTGTGACAACTTAGGAGCCAGCCAGCTGGAGCTCTACGTCATTGACGAACCTGAAAATGATTTTGGTGTTTTCTTGGATCATGTCAATCTAGATGATGTTGATGTTATCGCCATGCCCAGAATTAAGAGGCAGACGGCCAGATCTCCGCAAGTCGTGTTCCAAACCACTGACACCAAACAAGACCAGTACAGTTACACAGACACCGGTTTGCAGCCCTACACCAGCTACCAGTACAGCATTCGGGCCTCCAACTCTCTGGGCACTACAGACTCCCCATGGCAAACAGTGACCACACAGCAGGCTGCACCTGATGGAGTCCAGCCGCCTAAGGTTGCTTATGTCAGCAACTCCATCACCAGTCTGAACGTCACGTGGTCTCCTCCAGCTCAGATGAATGGGGTGCTGCTGAGCTACCAGATCCAGAGAAACAACAATGCCCCGTTCTGGTTCCCGTCCAACTTTGAGCCCCAATTTGTTGACACAGACCTGTTGCCGTACATGATGTATTCTTACAAGCTGACGGTGTGTACTGGGGGTGGGTGCACAACCAGTGAACCAACCACCATCAGAACCCTGGAGGCCTCACCTTTCTTGGTGTCACCCCCTCAGTTAGAGGCTCTTAATTCAACTGCCATAAAGACAACCTGGAGCAGACCACAAATAACCAATGGGGAAATGACGGGGTACAAACTCAAAATGGACGGATTCATTGTTTACAGCGGGCTGGACCTGACTTTTATTATAAGCAAACTGGCACCTTACAAAAGCCATATTTTTACATTAACTGCCTGCACTAATGGAGGCTGCACGGAATCAGGGGAGGTAAGTGAAAGGACACTTGATGCTCCACCTGCAGGATTATCTCCCCCACTTCTAAGGGTTCTGAGTTCAAACTCCATTGAAATCACATGGTCAGCGCCAGCCAATCCAAATGGAGTGATATCCACCTACTATTTAAGAAGAAGTGGGACACTGATTTATATCAGCAACATTGAAGCAAGTGGTAATATTGTAATGACAAAAATAGATGATAGCCTTGTTCCTGGTGAAGAATATTCTTATACGGTTGAAGCAGTAAATAGGTAAGTTGCCTGGTTGGTTTGATTAAATTCTATAGTTTTTCAAAATCAGTTCCAGACAGAAATTTTAACACATGAAAAGTTATCTTAAATTTAAAAAGTGATAATTTATTCAGATTCTGCATCAACCTATGTTGTTTTTTTTTCAAAAAAAGATCAGATAATTGGTTTATTTGTTAACATGATGATAGTGTTCAAACATCATGTGTTGCAGAAGACCATTGATTTATTTGATAGCTTGACAATACATGTTCAAACAATATATGTTTCAGGAGACCATTGATTTATTTGATACTTGACAATACATGTTCAAACAATATATGTTTCAGGAGAGGCAGTGTTGAAAGTGGAGCTGCCAAAGCTGTGACCTACTCATCCTCACCCACAGGTCTAGCTCCTCCCACTGTCACACCCTTGTCAGCCACATCCATCCAAGTGGACTGGTTGCCTCCTTCAAACCCCAATGGTCAGATCATAAGCTATGCCATTTATGAGGGTAGGTTTCATGATAAGATAGGAACAGGTCTTACACAAAATAAATTTAAGCAACAGAGTTTTTTAGTTTGGAGAAGTCTTCAGTTTTCTTGATGGCTCACATGACAAATTGAGTCCAAAGTCATTTGACCAGCATGATCATTTTCTCTATAATGTTTGGTTAAACTTTGGTTGTACACTTGATGTTTCACTTTGTTTGACAAGCCAAGTAAAGATGACAATAAATGTCCTATTAGCTGATGTCAACAATACAACAGCATAAGATGCACTCCTTTTTTAAAAGAATATTTTTAGAGGGAAAGTGCCTGTAATTAATTGTATTTTGTAGCTAATGTCTGGATTGTACAAGAAAAGTGTATTGGTGATAGACAGAGATAGATGGAAATAATTTTTTTATATACTTAATTTATTGTGCTATTTAAGAACTTTATTTTACTTGCTAGATACTAGGTTGAAAAATCCAACAAAATCTTTATTTGGATCAGAAAAATTTATAACTAGGGCTGGTAACGATTAATTTAAATTTATCAGTTAACTTTTGAAAAATTAACGATTAATTCATAAATCGTTAATTTCGATTAAAGTCAAACATTCCAAGGGGAATAAAAAAACTGTTTATTATCATTTTTTGTTTTATTGAGTTATTTTAATAATAATAATAATAATAATAATAATGGGATTTTTTATATAGCGCTGTATCCCTGTAAGGAACTGGGCTCACGGCGCTCCACATCGTATTGAATATAAACATTCATATCATAACAACCGCACACATGACAATACTTAACACATAAGCCACGTTAATCATTAAAAAGATATGTTGTTTCATTAACGTTGAAAATAAATTTTGAAGAGATGTGTCTAAAGTGCAACCTTGAAGGACTTGATGGCCGGAACACTTTAGATCTGTTATATTAGATAATTCCATTGTTTTGAATGTTTTTAACTGCTGTTGACTGTTGAATTATGTTCCTCAACAATGCAGATCTTTTGATCTGGGCTATTATATTATTAATGGATAATTTTTTAATAAATTATCATCAAATTTTTATTGATTAAAATTACTTTAATCAATATTTAATCAATAAAATTTTAAAGATACATTAATCATTAATTTCCACACCCCTTTTTGAACCCTTTATAACTGAAAATACAATTTTCCAGTTTTCCTGTATTGGTTTTGTAAATAATTTAAATTTTCTTGAAGGAACCAACAAAGTGTACACAGGAGAGCCAGCTCAGCTGTCCTATGTGGTCCCAGGCCTGCAGTACTACACGCAGTACAGCTTCAGGGTTGAGGCTTGCACCAACAGAGGCTGTCAAGTGAGTCAGCCAGCCCTGGCCATGACCCGTGAGGCCAGGCCTGAAGGTCAGCCTCCACCAACATTGCTGGCTCTGGCCGATGAACAAGGAGCTCACGCAGGGGTCAGAGTATCTTGGGAAAACCCAACAAGAGCCAACGGGAATATCACTGGCTACGAAGTACAGAGGAGAAGTGTGTTGAATGGTAATGCTCAGTTTAGTGTTTTGCTCCACATGTAATTTAAGTTTTTTGCTGTGACTCTGTTTTATAGTAATTTAATTTATTTAATCTTATGACATTAATTTAATTGAGCTCCTTATAAACAAATGTAAATTTTTTAATATATATGTATGAATTATATGTGTTTATTTTCTCTATTTAATGTACCTTGATCAAGGTTTTTAATTACAGGGGGTTTTTGGGTTACGCCTTGATTCGGCAAGCCTGGCATCAAGCATCCATGCGCCACATGTTAATATAAAAGATACTAAAAAAGTATTTAAAAAAAGAGAAACAATTCATCACCACATGAATTCAAGTAAATATTTTAAAAGAAAGAGAGAGGATTATTCCTTACCACATGAAATAAAAATAAATACTAATAAAAAAGATATGCAAGGACGTGTCATATATTTTTTTTGGGGGGGAGGGGGGTGTCGCATTTGTAGCCACGAAACAGTGTTACTTGAGGAATCCCTGTATACACTTAAAATTAAATGAGTGTTTTTGATAACCAATATTTATGAAACTTGAAAGAATATTGAAATTTTCTCTTAAACTAGGTGCAGTTTTTGTTGATCCAGTCAAGGTGTACAGTGGTACAGAGAGACAGTACACAGACACCTCACCTGAACTGAGACCATTTTCTCAGTACCAGTATATGGTGGTGGCTGCCAACTCTGTGGGCAAAGCTGAGAGTGTTTGGGCAACAGTGACCACAAAAGAGGCTCCACCCCAAGATGTTTTACCACCAATTGTCAATGTGAGTGACACAGAGTTGCTTACTTGTAGTTCACATCGAGAGTTGTTATGTTGTTGTTTTTTTTTAAACAAACAAAAAAAACGCAAACATTCACTAAAACAAACATTTTTTAAAAAAGGGCTGCGGATATTATCTATTAACTTCTTTATTAATCGGTAAAATGCTTTATCGATTAAAATTATTTTAATCGATAAAATAGCAATTAAAATTAAAGAAAATATTTTGAACAATTTTTTTCAATATATTAATAAATAATTAATTATTTATAATTAATAATAGTTTTTTTTTACGTACAAACTTCTCCATTTTACCTAAAAAGATTTTAAAAGTGTTAACTTTAAAATAAGCAGTTTTTTTTACAAAAAACATTGTTTTTACTTAATTAACAAGGACAAAATTTAAATTCATTGACATTAAATTGAACTACATATACATATATTTAAAATTTAAATTTATCTAATACAAATATAATATTTTTTATATAAAATACTTAAGTTAATGGCATTCTATAAAAATTTCAGTTTAATGACGTCATACATCTTATTTTCAGCTTTAATCAAATTATCGATTAACTCTTAAAGTCGCACAGCGTCGTAATGCGTCTCTTCCCGCAATCTCTAAAGCGTTGTAATGCGTCCCTAGATTCAAATCTCGTTAGAAATGAGATCTAGGAAAGTAAAAACTCTTCAATGCTTGAAAACCGATGTATTCGACTTCCGGCAATGGCTGCCGTTACCGGCACTAGTGTTATCGCTCGATTCGCGATATTTTTTGGTAGTTTTAACGGTTTTTTCTTCGAAGATACGTTTTTGTTATACTTTATTACTAAAATAATAGTACTAAACTACAGGTAAATATTGTTTCAAACTCAGTACGGTCTTTTGGATGCGTAAAATAACCATTCTTAGCCTAAAAAATGAAGTTAGTATGACAATATTATTATAAATGGATTTTTCGCAAATTTTTTAATTTCATAACCGGTTGATCGTGATATGAGAAATCCTTACAGGACTGTGGCGGAAGTTTAGTGAAAACCTTCTGGGGCTTTAAGAGTTAATTAATCGGTAATTTTCCAAAAGTTAACGATTAAATTTATATTAATTGATAACAGCCCTAGTAAAAAATACTTAAAATTTATGTTTTGTATATGGATTTTAAATGTTGAGTGTTTGATTATCCAACAATATGTAATAATGTAATCTGTTCTAGTTTTTGAAGTGGAACCGCCATATTCTTTCTTTGTGTAAGCTTTACTTAAATCGGTTAACTCGATTCTTTTATGTCTTCGAACCCTAATATCTTGAGCACAAAAGAGGGCCAAATTTGTAACTTAACATTTGTTATCTCCATTATCTATTGATGTCAAGTCTGTTTGCGGAAAAGTTAATCTTTAAAAAAAAAAGCCCGTTATAGCCTACTGTCTGGCCCTTATTTTTCCGTAAATTTTTTAGAACCAACAAAGGGAAGGCATCAAATTTCCACCTCACGGGGTCTGCTGGTGACTTCACAGCCCAATTGCGTTCAGCTCTGTGCGCTGTGTTACTTCTGGTACCATGCCTCGCTTACTAAGCAATACTTTTTAAAATTCAAAATCATTCACTAGCGAACTCCACTGACAATGATGACATATACTTTTAAATGATTTATTGACTGGAATATTATTTTTAAGTGAAAACGCTCTGATGTCACGGTTGCTTGCGTATTGGCTCTGGTATTCTGGCGTAACACAACAAAATTAACTCTGGGTAATAAGCTAATATATTGAATGAAGTAAAGGTTAACCGGTATTGATTAAATGGATGAACAGTTGGTGCACTAATGCCTTTTGTTGTTAAAAAATATGTATGTTTACTTTTAAATCCTTTATATTAACATCACCTTCGTCTCCTAGTTCGTCCGTGCGGAAAAACTAAAGTAAAAAATGACCCATTTCCTTGTGATGCTATCGTGCTGAAATTTTGCACCTAGACTCGTGTCACTTAACAATGCATCGTAACGAAATTTTAGATTGATCGAATGTACCGTAATAAAATTAATGCACTTTTAGTTTATCTCTATATAAATGTATATTGGCCGTCTGTTGTTGTTGACATCCACAAGTTTGCTGAGTTCACTCAAACGATAAGTGACAACACCCCCACCCCACCTGTCCCCATTTTAAAGCATTTGGGAGTTAAGTCACTTTCAGTCTGTAAATGTTTGTTTTGAATGTAATCAATACTTTTAGTTCTGTCTCATACATAAAGAATTAATAGTCAAAAACTTTGTTTCTAAGGGTTGTTGAATTATAGCATGCTAATCACATCATCAAACAAATAATGGCAACGCTGTTGTGTAAAAAAAACCTCCAAAAACACGTGCATGTACATTCTCATTAATAAATGCACATCATGTACATAAAAAAATTTCAAGCACATGTTAATATTTTGCCGCTATATTTATCGTGATCCTCGGTTATCTCGACACTTTTCTGCAAACCCCAAGGCTGTCGACATAACCGGGTCCGACAGTAATTAAAAATAAATAAAATGAACATAGTAACACCTTAAAAAAAAAAAAAACTTAAACTGAAAAAGGGGAAAATTTATTTCACCCTTTTTTTTTCTGCTGACAACCAAACATCCATCAATCTTACTATAATTGTTACATTGACAACCAAACATCCATCAATCTTACTATAATTGTTATCCAGGTAGGTTGAAAAGTAGGACGTGAATATTGGATATGTAATAATTGAATACAATGTAAAT
>MUZC01001832.1:21068-32884 GCA_002072015.1 Radix auricularia | reverse complement strand
AGATCTTTGATTGAGGTAAGGGAGTTAATCATTAGTGTTGAAGATCTTTGATTGAGGTAAGGGAGTTAACTATTAGTATTTAAGATCTTTGATTGAGGTAAGGGAGTTAATCATTAGTGTTGAAGATCTTTGATTGAGGTAAGGGAGTTAACTATTAGTATTGAAGATCTTTGATTGAGGTAAGGGAGTTAATCATTAGTGTTGAAGATCTTTGATTGAGGTAAGGGAAATAATCATTAGTGTTGGAGATCTTTGATTGAGGTAAGGGAGTTAACTATTAGTATTGAAGATCTTTGATTGAGGTAAGGGAGTTAACTATTAGTATTGAAGATCTTTGATTGAGGTAAGGGAGTTAATCATTAGTGTTGAAGATCTTTGATTGAGGTAAGGGAGTTAATCATTAGTGTTGAAGATCTTTGATTGAGGTAAGGGAGTTAATCATTAGTGTTGGAGATCTTTGATTGAGGTAAGGGAGTTATCCATTAGTGTTGGAGATCTTTGATTGAGGTAAGGGAGTTAATCATTAGTGTTGAAGATCTTTGATTGAGGTAACGGAGTTAATCATTAGTGTTGAAGATCTTTGATTGATGTAACGGAGTTAATCATTAGTGTTGAAGATATTTGATTGAGGTAAGGGGGTTAATCATTAGTGTTGGAGATCTTTGATTGAGGTAAGGGAGTTAATCATTAGTGTTGAAAATCTTTGATTGAGGTAAGGGAGTTAATCATTAGTGTTGAAGATCTTTGATTGAGGTAACGGAGTTAATCATTAGTGTTGGAGATCTTTGATTGAGGTAAGGGAGTTAATCATTAGTGTTGGAGATCTTTGATTGAGGAAAGGGAGTTAATCATTATATGTTGAAGATCTTTGATTGAGGTAAGGGAGTTAATCATTAGTGTTGAAGATCTTTGATTGAGGTAAGGGGGTTAATCATTAGTGTTGGAGATCTTTGATTGAGGTAAGGGGGTTAATCATTAGTGTTGGAGATCTTTGATTGAGGTAAGGGAGTTAACTATTAGTGTTGGAGATCTTTGATTGAGGTAACGGAGTTAATCATTAGTGTTCAAGATCTTTAAAACAAGGGAGTTAATTTTTAATGTTCAAGATCTGTACAGGAAGTGAACCAATGACCTACAGCCTATCGGGTTCTTCATGCTAAAAATATCTTAACGGATGTGAAGCAAACATAATACAATGTCAAATCCAACACATTTTTTTTTACATAAGTTCTTCATTCTGAGTCCTGGTTGTGTTAAAAAAATAGAGCTTTGTTCATTAAAACCTAACAAACAATATCAGAAGCAAAAATTAATAGCAAGGGGCGCGGTGGTCTAAGTAGTATAATGTTAGACTGTTGAACCGTGGCAAGTCACCGTTTGGAGCCGCGGCACTGGCAAGGCCCCCAGGGCATTGTGCTAACCAGTGGCGTCGCTAGGGGGGTGCGGAGGGGGCGGCCGCCCCGGGTGACACCAACCCTAGTGACGCCTCTGGTGCTAACCACGCATAAGACTGGATGGTAGAACCATCAACTACCACACTTAAGACTAACTTAATTATTCAGCGTCACTATTTAGTGACAGCCATAATGTTCAAATTTTTTTTCGTGCGCACAATTCAGTATCCAACTTGAAGTGAAATTTTGAGAACCGCTGACCAAAATCGACCAACGAGCGTACCAGCCGCCCGTCACGTAGATAGGGTTTGGTTGGTTCCTTTGGTCAACATATCAGTGACCGGGTCAGCGGGAGGGCAGACCACGGTGATCAAAGTTGACGTCTGCGGTCACTCTAGTGGTCAATCGTGGTCAGCGGCAGCCCAAGAGTGAGATAAACAATGACCATCTGTGCCTGCTGACATCTACGTATGTGTCCAGTGCGAGGTGTCATTGACTATTAACACAGTCGATACTTGACGGATATATTACAACAGTCCAAACTCATGGGTACCGGCAAGGGGTACCAACGGGGGGGGGGGGGAGTGTAGTGATACGGGTCTAATTAACATATATTTGAGCTTTGACCACCTCTTAGCCTTGTCTAAGAAACCATGATGTACGTACAATAAGCACTTATGGCCGGCTGGTTGTGGTCGGACAAATAAAGACGGCTGAGACTGCGTAACATTGAATGCCAATACGTGCCCCAGGGCATGGGGAAAACAATGGGTTTAAAGTCTCACGAGCCCCGTCAGATTTCACTCTCTCCGTCTTATCTCTTCCTTTGTCCTAGGCGCTATAATATGGGCCTGTCCATGGACGGAGATCAAACAAGGTAAATATAAAGGTGGTGTGGTACTTTTATGGTCAAGACTGGCTCTCGTCACATCAACAAAAACAAATTTAAAAAGGAGCAGCATCTCTAAATCTAAAACACTTAACGGTAGATGAACGAAGAGTGGAGTTGTAATACTACAACTAACAATGCCATTAAATTTTAACTTGGAAATACAATAAACTAATAACCTTATTCAACCATCACAGACATTTAAAATCATTTTGCCAATTTAAAATAAACGCATTTTAAAATGTGCCCTTTCTTCTCTTCTGGAAATTGTGTATGAAATGGCTTGATCAAAATTGGAAAAAAAAAAACAACTTTAAAATCCTAATAAAAATGGGGCCGTTTTGACCGGGGCCGTTTTGTCCGGGGCCGTTTTGACCGGGGCCGTTTTGACCGGGGCCGTTTTGACGGTGAACCGTTTCCAGCATACGTTCTACCATCCACTCTTTGGTTCTACATGTATAGGCTATTAACCCGGATGAGACATGTTCAGGACCGAAACGCGGGGCCTACCTATGCGCGGGGCCTGGGGCAGTCGTCCCAGTTTCCACCCTCAAACGCCGCTCCTGAAAACGGGTGAATAGCTATAGATTCGTCAATAGAATCTGCGACATAGCAAGACCGGTGAATAGCTATAGATTCGTCAATAGAATCTGCGACATATGGAAGACGGGTGAATGGCTATAGATTCGTCAATAGAATCTGCGACATAGAAAGACAAGTTAATAGCTATAGATTCGTCAATAGAATCACGACATAGAAAGACAAGTGAATAGCTATAGATTCGTCAATAGAATCTGCGACATATGGAAGACGGGTGAATAGCTATAGATTCGTCAATAGAATCACGACATAGGAAGACAAGAGAATAGCTATAGATTCGTTAATAGAATCTGCGACATATGGAAGACGGGTGAATAGCTATAGATTCGTCAATAGAATCACGACATAGGAAGACAAGTGAATAGCTATAGATTCGTTAATAGAATCTGCGACATATGGAAGACGGGTGAATAGCTATAAATTCGTCAATAGAATCTGCGACATATGGAAGACGGGTGAATGGCTATAGATTCGTCAATAGAATCTGCGACATATGGAAGACGGGTGAATGGCTATAGATTCGTCAATAGAATCTGCAACATATGGAAGACGGGTGAATGGCTATAGATTCGTTAATAGAATCTGCGACATATGGAAGACGGGTGAATGGCAATAGATTCGTTAATAGAATCACGACATAGGAAGACAAGTGAATAGCTATAGATTCGTCAATAGAATCTGCGACATATGGAAGACGGGTGAATGGCTATAGATTCGTTAATAGAATCACGACAAAGGAAGACAAGTGAATAGCTATATATTCGTCAATAGAATCTGCGACATATGGAAGACGGGTGAATGGCTATAGATTCGTCAATAGAATCACGACATAGGAAGACAAGTGAATAGCTATAGATTCGTCAATAGAATCTGCGACATAGCAAGACAGGTGAATAGCTATAGATTCGTCAATAGAATCACGACATAGAAAGACAAGTGAATAGCTATAGATTCGTCAATAGAATCATGACATAGAAAGACAAGTGAATAGCTATAGATTCGTCAATAGAATCACGACATAGGAAGACAAGTGAATAGCTATAGATTCGTTAATAGAATCACGACATAGGAAGACAAGTGAATAGCTATAGATTCGTCAATAGAATCACGACATAGAAAAACAAGTGAATATCTATAGATTCGTCAATAGAATCACGACATAGAAAGACAAGTGAATATCTATAGATTCGTCAATAGAATCACGACAAAGGAAGACAAGTGAATAGCTATAGATTCGTCAATAGAATCACGACATAGGAAGACAAGTGAATACCTATAGATTCGTCAATAGAATCACGACATAGGAAGACAAGTGAATAGCTATAGATTCGTCAATAGAATCACGACATAGGAAGACAGGAAGACAAGTGAATAGCTATAGATTCGTCAATAGAATCACGACATAGGAAGACAAGTGAATAGCTATAGATTCGTCAATAGAATCTGCGACATAGGAAGACAAGTGAATAGCTATAGATTCGTCAATAGAATCACGACATAGGAAGACAAGTGAATAGCTATAGGCGTCAATAGAATCTGCGACATAGGAAGACAAGTGAATAGCTATAGATTCGTCAATAGAATCACGACATAGGAAGACAAGTGAATAGCTATAGATTTTGTATATCCCCCCGCCTGCTATCCGTCTCTCTCTCTCTCTCTCTCTCTCTCTCTCTCTCTCTCTCTCTCTCTCTCTCTCTCTCTCTCCCTGTCTCTCTTGGTCTTCCTCCCCTCTTGGTTAGTTTTGTTCGATTTCTCTACGTCAATATCTCCGCCCCCCCCCCCAGGTCCAAACATCATGAAGTTGACGCTGTAGTCACAAGATTTCCGTGAAGATTATCAGGACCCCTGAGAGAGTAGACTCCCATGTCACACTTTTATTAGGTGTCGATACGTTATATACTAAAACAGAAACAAAAGAATGGTTCTTTTTATAACTGTGAACAATGTTTTCCATCTATACCAAATATTTCCAGGTAGCTTCATAACTGTGATACACATGTAGCTAGCATCCGCAGGTCTATTTTGCATAAATTTCGCCCCAAGGTCAAGATTTTATCTAACATACTATTTTCGAATAGATATTTAAGAAATTTAAAATTAATTTTGAATAGACATGTTTAGAATATAGTTCAAGATGATCTGTTTTAATTATTTTGTTTTTAATATGTAAATAATGATATTTTCACTCGTAGACCACTTTATTGATTCAATTTTCGTTTGTTAAAAACAATACAACAGTGAGACAACAAAGAGACAACAGTGTGACAGCAGTGAGACAACTGTGAGACAACAGTGAGACAGCAGTGAGACAACAGTGAGACAACAGTGAGACAACAGTGAGACCACAGTGAGACAGCAGTGAGACAACAGTGAGACATCAGTGAGACAACAGTGAGACAACAGTGAGACAACTGTGAGACAACAGTGAGACAACAGTGTGACAACAGTGAGACAACAGTGAGACAACAGTGAGACATTCTGACGTAGGAGAGAAACTCTTGCCTTGTTTTAGCTGGGTGAAAGAGCATTATGGGTTGAGAGTTGAGTCATTTCACATCCGCTTTCCTGTTAGTTGTTATTGTCATGATTTGATTTAAGTAAACATGGATTGGAAGACAATATACTTTCAGCTGATAGGAAACATGGATTGGAAGACAATATACTTTCAGCTGATAGGAAACATGGATTGGATGACAGTATACTTTCAGCTGATAGGAAACATGGATTGGATGACAGTATACTTTCAGCTGATAGGAAACATGGATTGGATGACAATATATCTTCAGCTGATAGTAAACATGGATTTGGTTAGGGTCTGAAAACAGTTTTAAAACCCATAGTATGGTTTCTGTGATGAGCGCCTAAAGTCCAAGTTTTTACACACACACACACACACACACACACACACACACACACACACACACACACACACGCGCGCGCGCGCGCACGCACACACACACACACACACAAAAGAATCATTTTGTTTATCCTATTTTTTTTTAAAAAGTCTATCGCTGGGGAAACAGTGGACCACGAGAGATGGGCTAGAGCAGGGATGTCCAAACTTGTTGCATGGCGGGCCATATTCCTTTAAGCAAAGATATTCTCGGGCCGGGTTAAAATAATAATATAAAAATGGCAGAGCATGATGGGTTTTTATTGTAAAATTTCAATGTGAATGGGGAAACTGAGATCTTGAATACAGTAAATAGATGAGGTCAGGCTCAATGCCACTGGTTTTGATACGTATAAAATCACGTAGTTGAGAGTCACTTATTCTCGTCCTCACACAGATCTTGTTAAAATTCATAACTGAAATTGTCTGCTTACGCAAGTATGTCGAGCCAAACAAGCTAAGCATTTTTTTAAAAAACAAATGTTCAAATTCCTTTTAATCTCTATTTAACCATGAAGCTTGCTCTAAAAGTCAAAGAGAAGAAATTGTCTACTTACACAAGTATGTCGAGCCAAACAAGTTAAGCATTTTTTAAACAAATGTTCGAATTCCTTTTAATCTCTCTTTAACCATGAAGCTCACTCTAAAAGTCAAAGAGAAGAAATTGTCTGCTGCGACATTCAGCATCAGTTTGCAGCTCAATGAATTCCCGCTGCAGATTGCCGCAGTATTATCAAAATCTACAGAGAAATATGAAAATTTAACAAAAACAACCATGTTTATCTTTTCAATAGTTATTAAGTCATGAAAGCGTCTTTGAAATTCATCAGCCAAGGATGTGATATCTGCATCATACCTATGCATTTGCCAATTGAAGCTTCTTTCTGGTAAACTTGTCATGATTTCCTGCAGTTATGGAAATGTGTGGTATTAGGCTGCATTTGAAAAAGTTGCCTTTGAAAAAGTTGCAGCTTGTTCCCAAAGTCCTTGACATGTGAATATAATTGGCTTACCACTGCATTGTGCCCTTGGAGAATTGTGTTAAGAAGGTTTATATATCTTTTCAAATCAACCGAAAATGCAAACTATGCAAGACAAGCAGCATCAGATAGTTCTGGAATTTTTTTCCTTGTCTCCCAGGTACTTCCCAATTTCTTTTTTAATGTGTAGACGCGCTGAAGTGCTGTACCACGACTAAACCACCCTATATCATTGTCATACATAACATCTTTGCATTCTCTCTAAATGTCAAGAAGACCCTCCTAAAACTCTGTGAAACAGTGTTTTAGAGCGAATAGAGATCATATTCTTTATCGCTTGCTTAAGGACACGATCACATGAAAGGTGTTTATCACAAAGAACTTCTTTATGAATGATACAGTGAAGTTTAAAAACTTTGCCAGCCTGACTAAGCTGACTTTGTTACAGACAAGTTTTGCTTGTCAACTGTGCTCATGAGTCATGGCGATAGGCATCAGTAATAAATAAATATATCGTTTACTTGGTAATTTAACGTCACTGACAACAGAACAAACAGAACCAAATACATGTGTTCCCCTTGTCAGTCTTTAAGACTTAAGTCTAGTAATTGGTAAACAATACAATGTTATCGACTTTTGCCATCCTTTTACGTTATCAAAACGGTAAAACTTGTCGATTTTTCTTATATTTAATGGTGTTAAAAACAATACGTTAGTTAATTATTTCAAATGAGGCCGCGGGCCAGTAAAAATTGCTTCGCGGGCCGGTTTTGGCCCGCGGGCCGGACTTTGGACATCCCTGGGCTAGAGTGTCTCCTATTACAGACTCCCCCTCCCCCCCCCCCAGCCTATGAATGAACATCTTTGACAGTATTGCAAGCCCCGCCCAAGATAACCCCAAAGGTCAAATTGTATTAATGGATGTGTGCGTGTGTGTGAAGGTGAAGGTCACACCAGTAACTGTTCACTAATCACGAGATTTAGCCAATGGGAAGGGTGGGGGCATGCAGAGACGATTAGACCTGGCCTGGGGTGACGGTTGCCTCAAGAAACGTAGTGCTATTTATTTAGTAGAACAAAGGAATCAATCAAACATTATATAATAATAATAATAATAATAAAATGATGATTTATATAGCGCTGTATCCCAGCAAGGAGCCAGGCTCACAGCGCTTTACATGGAAACAAAAATACATATATAAATAAAAAGAAACATTCATAGCATATTAACTACATAAATAACAATACGGTATACTCAATACATCAGCTACGCTAATCAATTACAGAAATGTGGTTTTATTATTTTTGAAAATAAATTTTAAAAAGATGTGTCTTAAGTGCAGTCTTAAATGACTTAGCAGTTGAAATGCTACGGATGTATTATATCCATTATATCCAACATTATATCCAACATTATATCCAACATTATATCCAACATTATATCCAACATTATATTCAACATTATATCCAACATTATATCCAACATTATATCCAACATTATATCCAACATTATATCCAACATTATATCCAACATTATATCACGTAATCCTGTACAGTTTTCTTGTCACGTGGTCACGATATTCAATCTTCGATGAACCGCTAGCAACAAGGTGATGACAGGTAATAGCAGGTAATGACAGGTAATGACAGGTGATGACAGGTAATGACAGGTAATGAAAATGTTATCAATCTGTGTTTACTATGTAAATGTTTCACTGGCTGGGGGTAAAACAAGAAAATAATGTTATATAGTCAGACAGCTCCGTCAAACTTACAAGAGAGTGAAAGAGTGAGAGAAAGACAGCGGAATAGAGAGAGAGAGAGAGCGCGCCAGAGGAAGGAAAAGAGACAGAGAGCGAGAGGGGGGTTCGGGGTGGGGGGGGGGCTATTAGAGATAAAGGGTTCTGTTGTAATCATTAAACTCCTGACTGAGTTGTGACGTCACGGTCACGGCCCCGTGCACTGAACGACCCCCATGTCAAGGCAACAACCAATCAGATACGTGATTCATCGAACTCCCAGGTACCTACCGCCGTGATCTTATTTCCGTCGTTGTGTCAGCCTGACCTTTCACTTGCCGTCAGGCCAGAGTATCTGATCAGTCTGACGTGCTGATGAATTTGATCGAGATTCTACTCCCCCTTCCATCTCCCCCCCCCCCACTTTCCGGTTCTAAATTATATCTTGCCTCCCTTGGACCCGACGAGCTCTTGTGTGTTATAAAAACGACTTTGGTGTTTGCCATCTTAACGTTACTGCCAACGTCTGCTTATGTAGAGGCCAAGTTTAAACAAATGTTAATTAAAAATATTGATCTCACATTTAAATGACCGGAAACCAATTCAGTCAGATGTCATATGTAACTGAGTGACTGGTAACCAATTCAGTCAGATGTCATATGTACCTGCATGACTGCCAACCAATTCAGTCAGATGTCATAAGTACCTGCATGACTGTAAACCAATTCAGTCAGATGTCATATGTACCTGAGTGACTGCCAACCAATTCAGTCAGATGTCATAAGTACCTGAGTGACTGCCAACCAATTCAGTCAGATGTCATAAGTACCTGAGTGCCTGCCAACCAATTCAGTCAGATGTCATATGTACCTGCATGACTGCCAACCAATTCAGTCAGATGTCATAAGTACCTGAATGACTGTAAACCAATTCAGTCAGATGTCATATGTACCTGAGTGACTGCCAACCAATTCAGTCAGATGTCATAAGTACCTGAGTGACTGGTAACCAATTCAGTCAGATGTCATAAGTACCTGAGTGACTAATAACCAATTCAGTCAGATGTCATATGTACCTGAGTGACTGGTAACCAATTCAGTCAGATGTCATAAGTACCTGAGTGACTGCCAACCAATTCAGTCAGATGTCATATGTACCTGCATGACTGCCAACCAATTCAGTCAGATGTCATATATACCTGAGTGACTGCCAACCAATTCAGTCAGATGTCATATGTACCTGCATGACTGCCAACCAATTCAGTCAGATGTCATATGTACCTGCATGACTGTCAGTCAGATGTCATATGTACCTGAGTGACTGCCAACCAATTCAGTCAGATGTCATAAGTACCTGAGTGACTGGTAACCAATTCAGTCAGATGTCATATGTACCTGAGTGACTGCCAACCAATTCAGTCAGATGTTATATGTACCTGAGTGACTGCCAACCAATTCAGTCAGATGTCATAAGTACCTGAGTGACTGCCAAACAATTCATTCAGATGTCATAAGTACATGAGTGACTGGTAACCAATTCAGTCAGATGTCATATGTACCTGAGTGACTGGTAAACAATTCAGTCAGATGTCATATGTACCTGCATGACTTCCAACCAATTCAGTCAGATGACATATGTACCTGCATGACTGCCAACCAATTCAGTCAGATGTCATAAGTACCGAGTGACTGCCAACCAATTCAGTCAGATGTCATAAGTACCTGCATGACTGCCAACCAATTCAGTCAGATGTCATATGTACCTGAGTGACTGACAACCAATTCAGTCAGATGTCATAAGTACCTGCATGACTGCCAACCAATTCAGTCAGATGTCATAAGTACCTGAGTGACTGGTAACCAATTCAGTCAGATGTCATATGTACCTGCATGACTTCCAACCAATTCAGTCAGATGACATATGTACCTGCATGACTGCCAACCAATTCAGTCAGATGTTATATGTACCTGCGTGACTGCCAACCAATTCAGTCAGATGTCATATGTACCTGCATGACTTCCAACCAATTCAGTCAGATGTCATAAGTACCTGAGTGACTTCCAACCAATTCAGTCAGATGTCATATGTACCTGCATGACTGCCAACCAATTCAGTCGGATGTCATATGTACCTGAGTGACTGCCAACCAATTCAGTCAGATGTCATATGTACCTGCATGACTTCCAACCAATTCAGTCATATGTAAAAAGTACCTGAGTGACTGCCAACCAATTCAGTCAGATGTCATAAGTACCTGAGTGACTGCCAACCAATTCAGTCAGATGTCATATGTACCTGCATGACTGCCAACCAATTCAGTCAGATGTCATATGTACCTGCATGACTTCCAACCAATTCGGTCAGATGTCATTTGTACCTGCATGACTGCCAACCAATTCAGTCAGATGTCATATGTACCTGCATGACTGCCAACCAATTCAGTCAGATGTCATATGTACCTGCATGACTGCCAACCAATTCAGTCTGATGTCATATGTACCTGCATGACTTCCAACCAATTCAGTCAGATGTCATAAGTACCTGAGTGACTGCCAACCAATTCAGTCAGATGTCATAAGTACCTAAGTGACTGCCAACCAATTCAGTCAGATGTCATATGTACCTGAGTGACTGCCAACCAATTCAGTCAGATGTCATAAGTACCTGCATGACTGCCAACAAATTCAGTCAGATGTCATATGTACCTGCATGACTGCCAACCAATTCAGTCAGATGTCATATGTACCTGCATGACTGCCAACCAATTCAGTCAGATGTCATAAGTACCTGAGTGACTGCCAACCAATTCAGTCAGATGTCATATGTACCTGCATGACTTCCAACCAATTCAATCAGATGTCATAAGTACCTGAGTGACTGCCAACCAATTCAGTCAGATGTCATATGTACCTGCAGTACTTCCAACCAATTCAGTCAGATGTCATAATTACCTGAGTGACTGCCAACCAATTCAGTCAGATGTCATAAGTACCTGAGTGACTGCCAACCAATTCAGTCAGATGTGATAAGTACCTGAGTGACTGCCAACCAATTCAGTCAGATGTCATATGTACCTGCATGACTGCCAACCAATTCAGTCAGATGTCATATGTACCTGCATGACTTCCAACCAATTCAGTCAGATGTCATAAGTACCTGAGTGACTGTCAACCAATTCAGTCAGATGTCATATGTGCCTGCATGACTGCCAACCAATTCAGTCAGATGTCATAAGTACCTGAGTGACTGCCAACCAATTCAGTCAGATGTCATAAGTACCTGAGTGACTGCCAACCAATTCAGTCAGATGTCATA
>MUZC01001832.1:4950-17276 GCA_002072015.1 Radix auricularia | reverse complement strand
TGACTGCCAACCAATTCAGTCAGATGTCATATGTACCTGCATGACTTCCAACCAATTCAGTCAGATGTCATATGTACCTGCATGACTGCCAACCAATTCAGTCAGATGTCATATGTACCTGATTGACTGCCAACCAATTCAGTCAGATGTCATATGTACATGACACGAATCTGTTAGAAATTGCTGTAGACCGGACAATATGTGAAAACAATACCTAAGCTATGTAAATTTAATAACATACATTTCTAACATACATTTCTAGCATACATTTCTAACATACATATCTAGCATACATTTCAAAAATACATTATGTATATACTATCGATTTTCATAAAGAGTGTAAACTAAAACTGATAAAAATGTTACAATGTTATTGACTCACAACAAAACAAAGAAAAGAAAGGGGAAAATATTGGTAGGGAGAGAGAGAGAGACAGAGAGAGAGAGAGAGAGAGAGAGAGAGAGAGAGAGAGAGAGAGAGAGAAGGGGAGGTAGAAAGACATAGACGGGTAGTTTGCTAATTTTTTTAATTATTATTATTATTTTCTTTTGTAGGGCTGTGGATTAATAGCTATAAATTTTATGGATAAAATATCGATTAAAATCGATTAAGCGATAAAAATTCTATTAAAATTTAAGTAATTTTTTTTTTTCAATTTATTAAAAAATAATAAATAAACAAATTAAAAGCCCAGTATCTGTATCGACGAGGAACAAAAGTCCATAGCAGTTAAAAAAGGGTGTGGTGTTTCTCACCATAAAAAATATTATATGACGTCATTGTTATAGCTTATATTTTAATTTTGGAAAAGGGAACAATGTAAAAAGTGCTTTTGAGGATTTATAATTAGATCTATACAATACATTTGAAGAAGTTTAGTATTTCGTGTTTATCAAACGAGGCCAAGGATACGTTACTTGGGCTTTTGAAAAAGTTTGCGCGTGGGCGCGCGCCCTACAGCATCAAGTTATTAACAATTAATAATTTATATACTTAAACGTACAAAATAATTTTAATCGAAAATTTTTTTAACGATTAATCGAGAAATTAATCATAATTTCCACAGCCCTAAAATAAAGTTAAACTGTAATTTTTAAAAAATTCAAACATTTCATAGAATATATACATTTTAAACATAAAATAAGAAAATATCTGTCATTTCCAATGCATCTCACGGGAATGTCTTTGTACTGTATTATATACATAAGGCTGGTACTGATTAAAACATATTTGTTCGATTAATCGGGAAAATATTTAATATGTTAATTGACTAATTTCGAGTAATTATATGTGTATAACGCGTATACAGATCACGTTAAGTCGCGATTCATTATTTCGGGAAATTGGTCGGTTAAGTTGTAGTAATTCCATGGCTCCCAAATTTTGTGACGTCACTTATCACAGCAAATTCGTTCTGCTATGCAAGAAATAAGGAAGATAACCCTTTTGTTTACGTATGCACGTCTAAATGGATAATTATATGAGGGAAAACTTTACAAGTAACAAAAATATAGATTATTAATAAACTGGGAAAGAAATAGAAATAATTTCTAAAATTTCAATCGAATTTTAATCGATCAAATTATTATTAATCGATTAAAAATTTAACGCTTTATCGATTAATTAATCGTTAATTTCCGCAGCATAAAGGAAAAGAAAATAAATACCCCCCCCCCAAATATCAGTATTTTGTCAAATTCTCACCAACCATAACATCTATCGGGTTGAAACAAACGCCTTACGGTAGCTGAAAATATTTAGAACAATGTTGGAGAAGTAATTTTTGAAAAACCTCTTTGCGTTCGACTCCCGTAATTTTAGCAGCAGTTTGTAGATAGTCTAGCAATTCTTTTGTTTAATTTCGAAAATTATTGATTTGAAATTACTTTTAATGTAATCCCGCTTTGTGAATGCTAAAGTTAGATTTTTTGCGTGGTGCGCATTATATGGACACATTCCTGGTGTGATGTAGTGTGAGGGGATATGACGTCATATTGTGTTTAGTTTCAGAATTACTTTTTTGAATCGTTTTTTAAATGTAATCTAGAATGATTTACCTTGAATAAAAAAAACAAAACAATCTGACTTTCTGTGTTAGAAATTGCATTTAAATACTCATTCGAATTTTTATTACATGTTTTTTTTCTAAGGATTCTCTTAACCCCATCTGAAAATCCTACATGTGGAAGAAAATCAGCAGTCCCGAGCCTGCGCTCTTCATGGGGCTTCCCGGAAAACCCCCTCAGCCCTCTGGCCCCCTAAAGGACGTAAAGACAGAGAAGCCCCCCGGAGCGGTCGCTGCTACAAGCGGCCGCCTGGGCGTCCAGGACACTAGGTCGAAAACGCCTCCCACTAAAGTGTGCCTCCCGAGGGAGGTGTGGAATTTTCTACTGTGACTCGCTATCAACATAGTATCACTCTGGCGCCACCACGGCAGAGCTTAAGAGTCTCTATAGTTTAGATCGCCGCAAAGCGTGGGATCATCACTGACCTGCCTAGAGTTTAACCCCCACCGGAAGGTTTCCTCAGAGCTGGCGACCAAAAGCGTTTCCTAGCGGTACCTTTTGCTATTCCGTACTGGCGCTCCTGGCCCTAAACCGGCACCGCTCAACAGCGTTGCTAGTTAATTGAGGGGGACGAAACGGTCGCTTCGGAGTAACCCGACCCTCAGCGGGTACATTGGTTTTCATCATCGGCATTGCATCTAAATGTTTTGCCTAAGATCCGTTCAGCGACTGTAATCATATTTATGACTAGCACATAGCGCCTAACAACGGTCTTCGGCTGTCCAAGCCAGGGGTTTGTCAGTTTCAGGTCGTGTTGTACTCCACGACCCTACTCGTCTGTCGAACCACGTAGAGGTCACCCCTTCTTAACCACATCCAACACAGACGATCCTTATATATACTTGTAGAAGACCCCAGCGAGGCTCAATCCTCATGCCTGCTTGCATCGCGTCTTGTGCGCGTGCTTGTCCCGATTTCAGTCGAATTATAATATAGATAGATATTTGTGAGTCTGCACACCTTATATCGATGACGTAAGCAAGATGTGATGTAGTTCTAGATAGCAGATATTTTCTGGTGGATCTTTTAAATTGCTAAGTAAATAAATATTAGGACGACATGCGTAGGGTTCAAATGTTTAGGCGGTTTTATTAAGATTCCGTTCAGGCAAAATGCCTGCTTTGGACAATAGAAAACAAGTTGCAAAACAAACTTTGAGGTACGAAAAACGTATGGATAGATGAATAGCTAAATGTGTAGCTACTTTTGTAGCTAAATGTGTAGCTACTTGTGGCTAATATGTAGCTACTTGTGTGGCTAAATGTGTAGCTTCTTGTGTAGCTAAATGTGTAGCTTCTTGTGTAGCTAAATGTGTAGCTATTTGCTCAGACAGAACAGCACTACTGCTAGAAACGGAAGTTAAGCCGTTCAGATCCAAAACTGGCCTCCTCTATAAATTTTGTTGTCTTAGGGTCAAAAATAGTTATAAATTATAAATGCAAGTATGATTTTAATGAGCATTGAAAGATAAACGAATTGCGGTCCAATTGGCAAAGTTCTAAGTTATACTTTTAACTATGTGTTCAGGACCCCCCCCCCCCCACTTCCTCAGTGTCCAGGGATGTGATAGGGTAGATATTATTCACCTAAGAGTAAGGGGACAAAAGTATCACAACCACATTTTCAGTTCTATCCACACCCAGCGATCTGTATGTAAGAAAAGGTTTTCAGTTCTATCTACACCCAGCGATGTGGCTGTAAGAAACGGTTTTCAGTTCTATCTACACCCAGCGATGTGGCTGTAAGAAACGGTTTTCAGTTCTATCTACACCCAGCGATGTGGATGTAAGAAACGGTTTTCAGTTCTATCTACACCCAGCGATGTGGCTGTAAGAAACGGTTTTCAGTTCTATCTACACCCAGCGATGTGGCTGTAAGAAAAGGTCTTCAGTTTTCAAACGTTGTTGCAGGTAAATACGTGTTTTTTATGTTGTAAGTATATTTAAGTTGGCGCTTGAAAATATCAAACATAAATTTATTACAGCCGAAGAGCTTACGTAAAGTTTATTGTGTTATTTCTGGGACAAATTTGAAAGACATTTGGCACGTGAAACTGGTGTAACCCGTGTTGAAATGTTATGTTTACAATTTTTTAAAAAGTTTTGAAACGATAGGGAATTCAATCACGTGAGGTATTTTTTATTTTTACTTTTTCGTTCCTTCATAAGATTTGTTGTTGTTTTAGTTTTTCAGTTTTATTATTATTTTTAGCGCATTTTCGAGAAGTCGAATGCGCTATTGCACCCGTTTTGTCCGTCCGTCCGTCCGTCTGTCATCACCCTAGATCTCAGCATCCATAAGTCCTAGACCCATGATGTATGTATGTTTTTTGTATGTCCTGACCTGCCATTTGTGCATCAACACTCAGTTACTCGATCCGTTAAAAAACCCCGTTAAAACTACCAAAAAACATTGCGAATCGAGAGATAACACTGGCCCAGGTAACGGCCGCCATTGCCGGAAGTCTTAGTATTATCAAAAGTATTAGTTTTTTTTTTGTTGACGTCATTAGAATATGTGTAAAAGTTTAGAGAGTTTTACGTCATCATTTGTGGTGACTTCAATCAAGATCTTAGCGGCCCAGGGGCAGAAATTGAAAACTTTTTCGAAACAAGCTTCAACATTCAACTACTTTCACCAAGATTGGCAACTACGATCTATCAAACAACAATTGACGGAGTATTTGGGCGATTAGCTGATTACAATTTAGAATGTTTCATTTATGAGTCCTATTTCAGTGACCACAAACCACTTGTAGTTAGATTAAAGAGAAAATAAAAAAATTTAAAATGTCAAGAAATGACTTTTAAATAAAAATTTTTCAGGTATATTCATTACACAAGAAAATTCATAAAAATATGTCTAAAATCTAAACACAATTACTGATAACTACATAATGCTGATATCTAACATAAGTACTGATACATAATACGAAAATGCGCTAACACGTCCTGAGTTCCAAAAGGGACCAGGCTTAACATGATTTTTTTTTAAATATTTGGTCTTACCTATAAAATTTTGTCAGCCGAAACAACAGCGTTCAGGTTTTTTTGTTTTTTTTAAAATATTTCTTTCTTTATGAGGCTAGGCGAGTTGTCGGCCCTTGTCTGCCAAACATGTCAACAAAGAGTTCTACAACAAACTACTGTCGTTTAATTAGCTCGATGTTTCTGTGGCACATTTACTTTACAACCTGCTCAAGATGAACGTGTATACATGTATACTTATAGTAGTGAAAAGTTCAAGTTGAAATTATTTACGTATAATATTAATTAGTTCAAGATAAAGTTGTTTACTGATAATTTGAACGGGTTCAAAATGTAATTTGTTTACGTAAAATATTACTGAGTACAAAATGAAATTGTATACCTACAATATGAACAGGACAGTTGCAAGGGGTTGGACTGGGGCTAGAGTTTCTGTGCCAAGTTGGCGTTTGAACATAAATCTGTTTAGGCTGTGAGCCAACAGATGGTCCACTCACGCGTGACGGCGCTGCTCCACTTCTGACCAATGGAAGGAATGTTCACCTCTTTAAACTTATACTTGGCAAGAATCACGCTTACTGTAAGACAGAATACTTCGATACTTGGCTAGACTCACGCTTACTGTAAGAATAGTTCGATACTTGGCTAGACTCATGCTTACTGTAAGAATACTTCGATACTTGGCTAGACTCACGCTTACTGTAAGACAGAATACCTCACTACTTGGCTAGACTCACGCTTACTGTAAGAATACTTGGATACTTGGCTAGACTCACGCTTACTGTAAGACAGAATACCTCACTACTTGGCTAGACTCATGCTTACTGTAAGAATACTTCGATACTTGGCTAGACTCACGCTTACTGTAAGACAGAATACTTCGATACTTGGCTAGACTCACGCTTACTGTAAGACAGAATACCTCACTACTTGGCTAGACTAACGCTTACTGTAAGAATAGTTCGATACTTGGCTAGACTCACGCTTACTGTAAGAATAGTTCGATACTTGGCTAGACTCACGCTTACTGTAAGACATAATACTTCGATACTTGGCTAGACTCATGCTTACTGTAAGACATAATACTTCGATACTTGGCTAGACTCATGCTTACTGTAAGAATACTTCACTACGTGGCTAGACTCACGCTTACTGTAAGAATATTTCACTACTTGGCTAGACTCACGCTTACTGTAAGACATAATACTTCGATACTTGGCTAGACTCACGCTTACTGTAAGAATACTTCACTACTTGGCTAGACTCATGCTTACTGTAAGAATACTTCACTACTTGGCTAGACTCATGCTTACTGTAAGAATACTTCACTACTTGGCTAGACTAATGCTTACTTTAAGAATACTTCACTACTTTGCTAGACTCATGCTTGCTGTAAGACAGAATACTTCGATACTTGGCTAGACTCACGCTTACTGTCAGAATACTTCACTACTGGGCTAGACTCATGCTTGCTGTAAGACAGAATACTTCGATACTTGGATAGACTCACCCTCACGCTTACTGTTACTGTAAGACAGAATACTTCGATAATCGATAATTCTAGTCTCATGCTTACTGTAACACTACTTCAATACCTCTAGTCTCACTGTGGGACAGAATACTTCACTACTTACTTGTGAGACAGAATACTTCACTACTTATTGATTAGTGAGACACAGGGGGGGGGGGCGGGGTCAGTGATTCGGCCTCCTTTAAGTCATTGGTGACCTTGAACTTATCCATCAACGATTAAATTGATAGGAGAAGGGTTTAAGATAACCTTTATTCCAAAATCTGGACAAGGAAAACATTATATTACCGTACTTACAATCTATTTTCTAAAAAAAAACATTTTGTGCCAGTCATTCATAAAATGTGTCAGTCCGTGTTTGACCGTCCTTTCATGTGTCAGTCCGTGTTTGACCGTCCTTTCATGTTTAAGTCTGTGTCTGACCGTCCTTTCATGTGTCAGTCTGTGTTTGACCGTCCTTTCATGTTTCAGTCTGTGTCTGACCGTCCTTTCATGTGTCAATCCGTGTCTGACCATCATTTCATGTGTCAGTCTGTGTCTGACCGTCCTTTCATGTGTCAATCCGTGTCTGACCATCCTTTCATGTGTCAGTCTGTGTCTGACCGTCCTTTCATGTGTCAGTCTGTGTCTGACCGTCCTTTCATGTGTCAGTCTGTGTCTGACCATCCTTTCATGTGTCAGTCTGTGTCTGACCGTCCTTTCATGTGTCAGTCTGTGTCTGACCATCCCTTCATAAATGGCGTTCCGAGCAGACATGGGCGTATCCTGCCACATAATTAAAGAACATTTTTGTCACATAATTATTGCGTGTATATCAGATACTTCCCGCACTCCCCTCACCACACCTACAGAAACATCAAGACGTTAATCTTCGAGTGCTGTCCCCTTATCTGATGGTGTCCCCTTATCTGGTGGCGTCCCCTTATCTCGTGTTGTCCCTAAACGGCGTCTTTGTATCAGAGCCAAACTATGCGGCGTTCAGGCCGTGTGACGGACGTAAGTAGGTGTAGCCTACTAGTATAGACTTACTGGGTCCAGGGATTCTCGGCCTATCTCTTGTGGTATCAAATAAAGCAAACGTTTTACTTGCATTGATTTTGTGAAAGTTTAATTTTAGAAGTGTGACATACAAAAGTTTGGACTAGAATCAATTAATTAATTTAACCGTTATTGTCTTTATCTGATCAGAGATTTTATTGTTTAATTACCTTCTGCTCACCTGCACCAAATTAAGGCGTGACCAGAGGCGTCACTAGGGTTGGTGTCACCCGGGGCGGTAGCTCATGGTGTCACCCGGGGCGGTAGCTCCTGGTGTCACCCCATCATGATTTAACCCACAGAACTCCTCCGAGTTTTCAGTGCCAAATAATGGGAATATATAGAATTTTACTGTCTTGTGTCATCCCCCTGATGGTGTCACCCGGGGCGGCCCGCCCCCAACGCACCCCCCTAGCGACGCCACTGGGCGTGACGTATTGGTTTAGAGAGATGTCGTAAAATCCATTCACCATTCAGAGGTGGGCCGACTCCCGGTGTTTATAATCGTGCAACTTTTACGACTTTGACTTTATAGACCAAACGTTTCTCTGCCCCAAGTTATGTGTGGTTCGTGCAAAGTCAAGTACTTTGAGACAATCTGCCAGATTGACTATCAACACTCTCGCTTCTGATAACCTTTCAACTTCTCCTTCTTCCCTTGGTTTCAGTTGTGTGCGCCGACAACATTTGAAACCATCAGAGATATAATAGACATCGTCTTTAACGTCAAGATCAGCATCAACATCATCTCCAACATCACTGACTTCAACAACAACATCATGGGGAATTATGAGTTAGTTTTTAAAAGTGTCTTGTTTATACCTAATCAAATAAACAGGCTTGTCCATGGGACACATTTTTCTGTCCCATCCCAACCCATGAATATTTATGCCTGACCCATCCCATCCCATGGACAAGCCTGCAAATAAATAAAATAAAATTCGGATAGAACCCTAAAATGGGATTGTGATACTCTCGTCCCCTTCTATTTGGCTGAATACTCTCTACCCCATCACATCACTGGAGACTACGTAGTTTAAAGTATAACGTAGACCCAATCATTGGTTACTCACCATGAAGTACATAAGGACGTTCCGCCACCATTTCTGTAGCATGTTGTCTAAGACTAACAGTAGTACTTAGCAGGAGTGACAGACTTCAAGCTGACGACACACTACTGAAATAGGGCCGTCTTAACCGCATAGGCCCATGGGAATATGTTTATTTATATATGTTATGTATATTTATTTTTTTATTCCTGCGTGGCCCAGCACTATTTCTTTGCCCGGTGGCCCAAAAGGGTGAAAAGAAGGCTGTGTACTGAATGATGATAAAAATACCGCACCAAAAATAACTCGTTTTAAACGTCCGCGTAAATGTGTTCAATATGGATATTATTTTATTACATTTTTCTCCGCTAGTGATTGGCTGTGGGAGTCTGTATGAGTTTGAGGGACCAATCGCTATCGAGGACCGCACAGGCAACTGCCTTTTTATTATTATAAATTCCATGTATTTAGATTGAGCCGGGTTTTTGTTATTTTTGTTGTTTAAATCTTTGTTTTTGTGATCTGTTATATTTTTACATTAATAATTTTTAAAGAGTAAAAAAAGTTGGAATCAAATGTAAATATATCTTTAAAAAACTGCTTCTATTTATCTTGTCTGTTACAGAGGCCCCTGCTATATTTTATAGAAGATAATTGCATTCTACTCTTATCCATGGTTGTTGTCTAATCTTGCATTTTTATTAGGGTTTTAATTGCTGATCAGAGGCGTCACTAGCAGGCAATAAACTCCAGGCGGGAAGAACGATGCTTTATAAATGATTGTTCCTACATGCGGAGTAAGAAAGGTGATTGTAATTTAATGTAATTGTATTTGTATAATGTACTGTTAAAACGTCGCTTTTTTCAATCCTCTATTTACACGCCTTTCTCTCTCTCTCTCTCTCTCTCTCTCTCTCTCTCTCTCCCTCTCTCTCTGTCTCTCTGGCCCTCCCTCTCTCCCTCTCTCTCTCTCTCTCTCCCTCCCTTTCTCTTTTTCTTTCTCTCTATCTCATCTCATTTAAAAAAAATTAACTTCCCCAATACATCAATCCTGCAATAGGCGGCATAAGACAACGGTTTTAGAACCCTTAATTTAACTCTATCAGAAATATAAGACGTATAAAAAAGCCCACTCCCTGAATCAACACCTCAGTCGTATGTCTGACCTCCACCTCCCCCTGACCTATTCCCCCCTCCCACCCCTGTCCTGGTCGCACAACCCGCAGCAAGGCCGACAAAATGTAGGTCGCTACTATTTTCTAGTCTGTGTGGTGGCGATTGAGACGGTGGGAATGGCTTATGAATGAAAAGACCTGGACTCCCGCGTAGTCTCAAGGGTGTCAACCCGTTGGGAGTGTGTGTGTGTGTGTGTGTGTGTGTGTGTGTGTGTGTGTGTGTGTGTGTGTGTGTGTGTGTGTGTGTGTGTGTGTGACAGGCGTATACCACGTGCCTCATTACCTTTACTTACCTGAGTGATGCTACAGGAAACGCGGTTTCGAAAATAATTTGAAAATCGAAGCACTGCTACCACTATTAGTTGCCGGATCTTCACGCTGAAAAAATGTGTTGAATTCTTGTTACCCGAGAGTTTCTTTGAGTTGATTGCGTCTTACAAACATACCGACGTTCTGTCTACTTAAACTTCCATGTTTGTATGGCGTCATACCATTTGTTACGTCGTTGTCTGAGTATTTGTACAGACCACAAGGATAGGTCAACTCAAGATAATAAAACCAACACCGTTGTAACTTTGATAAAATTTAATAACTTTAATTCCAAGTTTCTTCTATACACAACCACCGCCGACCTCTCACTCTCACAACAACGGCCTTCACCCTACGTCACGTTCACACTATTACGTCATAATCCTTCATACAGTGCGCACCGCACCAAAACCAAATATCAACATTGATATGTCAGGAAAAAACCCCATAACCCTATAACGTTTCCCTGAAACCATTGTTAGCGAGTATGTGCCTTAGTTGTCTTCTCTTGGCCTTAGTTCAACACAGCGTCTGCTTTGAAGAATAAATTTAAATAAAGTGGAAGAAATTGTTAACATAACTGTAGACAAGATAGGTATACATTCAATCCTTAAAAACTTACAAAACATAAAAATAAACAAAGCTACTGGCCCAGATGAATTGCCTGCGAGGTTATTAAAAGAAATATACACTGAACTGTCCCTAATCTTTGTAGTTCTTTTTCAAGCCTCTCTAAACCATGGTAAAGTGCCCCAAGATTTGAAATTAGCCAACGTAGCGCCACTCTTTAAGAAAGGTGATAAATCAGACCCCGGTAATTACATACCTATATCACTTAGTTATTTACTTACTAGTATCCCCTGTAAATTTATAGAACACATAATATATAGTAGAATAGTTAACCACCTTGACAAATATAATGCCCTATGCCCACATCACGTCAAAATAAGGATTGGAAAAGCAAGAGCAGCCTTCCAGCAACTCAAGAATGTTTGGGTCGCCAACAACTTAGGCAGCAAGTTAAAAGTAAGGATTTTTAACGCTATGGTGAAACCAGTGCTGCTATATGGAGCTGAGACATGGAGAACAACGGCTGTAAACCTGACCAGAATCCAGTCCTTCATTAACAATTGCCTAAGAAGGATTCTCAAAATTCACTGGCCGGACAAAATCAGCAACCAGGAACTGTGGCAGCGGACTAAACAGAAGCCCATTGAGGAAGAGATTCTTCAAAAGCGGTGGAGGTGGATCGGTCATACACTAAGGAAACCTGCTTCTAATTCAACAAGGCAAGCCCTGAAATGGAACCCACAGGGTAAACGGAAGAGAGGCCGCCCAAGAAACACCTGGCGCCGAGAATTGGAGGCAGACAGCAAGAGGATTGGTCATGAATGGAAGATCCTGGAGAAACTACTAGCCCAGGATAGAGATGCCTGGAGAGCTGTTGTAGGTGGCCTATGTCCTAGGAGGAAGCGCAGACGCCGGCGATGATCGGTAGATGTCCCTCATGGACGAGAAGGCTAAACATGCCCACATCAACACGGCTTTAGAAAAAAAAAATCATGTTAAGCCTGGTCCCTTTTGGAACTCAGGACGTGTTAGCGCATTTTCGTATTATGTATCAGTACTTATGTTAGATATCAGCATTATGTAGTTATCAGTAATTGTGTTTAGATTTTAGACATATTTTTATGAATTTTCTTGTGTAATGAATATACCTGACATTTTTAAATTTAAAAGTCATTTCTTTACATTTTAAAATTTTTTATTTTCTCTTTAATCTAACTACAAGTCACCACAAATGATGACGTAAAAGTCTCTAAACCTTTACACATATTCTAATGACGTCAACTAAAAAAAACAACTAATTCTTTTGCACGCCTTCGCACCACTCTTGAATGCTTGAAAAATGCTCTATTCGACTTCCGGCAATGGCGGCCGTTCCCTGTGCCAGTGTTAACTCTCGATTCGCAAAGTTTTTTGGTAGTTTTAACGGGGTTTTTTAACGGATCGAGTAACTGAGTGTTGATGCACCAATGGCAGGTCAGGACATACAAAAAACATATATACATCATGGGTCTAGGACTTATGGATCCTGTGATCAGGGTGATGACAGACGGACAAAACGGGTGCAATAGCGATTTCGACATCTCGAAAATGCGCTAAAAAT
>MUZC01001831.1:6676-37144 GCA_002072015.1 Radix auricularia | reverse complement strand
ACGACACCTACGAGAAGTTTATTGGCACAATCCTCGGGATTGCGTGGTGCACGGTCCCGATGACGAACGGGAAACAGAAATTCAGGCCCTACTGGGACAGGAGCCTAAAAGAATTGGTGAGACAAAGACCAAAAGCAAGGAAAAAAGCTGCCAGGCTGAAGATGTCTCGTAGGGCGTACAACAGACTGACACCGAAGTCCGTGCTGCTGTCGAAAAGGCGAAGAAAGCCAAGTGGGTAAATACGGGCGAAAAACTCGATCTCGAAACGGTAGAAAAGTTGGGAGGCTAATCGATGCACTATCTGGTGCGGGTAAAGTAAAAAAAAACCCAACCCATTGACAACGTCAAGGGGCCAAAGAGAAAGTGAAACGAAGTGCGCACGGGCGCTGAATAAACAATTTGCCCAGGTGAATAAAAAGGGTGCCAGATCTGACTTTAGCTAAACGATTGACCGAATGCTAAAGGAGGGCTCCCAGAGACAAAGCAAGGGCCCTCAATTCGAGGATTTCTCGGCACCTTTCACGATGACAGAGTTGCAAACTGCACTTGACAAGTGCGAAGCTGGTAAAGCACCAGGGCCAGATAAGGTTCACAGCGAAATGCTCAAGCATCTGGGCAAGGCAGGCCGAATAAAACTACTGAGTTTTATCAACCGATCCTGGACTACAGGCGCACTGCCAAAGCTGTGGAAAAAGGCCATAATAACCCCAATACATAAGGAAGGAAAGCCGGTCGAACACCCGTCCAGCTACCGACCCATTTCCTTCCCGTGGTGTGTGGGAAATGTAGCAGAATGGTTAGTGAACGCACGGCTCTATTGGTACCTCGACAAGACCAAAAGCATTCCGAAGGCACAAGGTGGGTTCTGTAAGGGACGCAACCCGATTGACCAAGCACTACACTTCGTTCAGACCATGACAAAGAACTCCAGATGAAGAACCACACGGTTGCGGTGTTCTTCGATCTAAAGCAGGCATACGATAAGGTGTGGCGTGGAGGGCTACTTTACAAGTGGCAGCAGTTAGGTGTCACTGCTTAAATGTAATGCTAAATAAAATCGTTCCTCACGGACCGAACGGTTAAGACACGGCTTGGAGAAGCGCTATTCAGCGAGGCACGACTGGAAGATGGACTCCCACGGGGTTCAGCGCTCAGCTGTACATTGTCTATGACCTACAAGACATTCTTGAGTCCCAGAATGCCATGTTTGCTGACGATCTGGTGATATGGAGTTCAGGAAAAAAACGTTGCAACACTGCAGAACCGGCTGCAGAATGATCTGAATCGTATTGAAAATTAAGCCAACCAATGGCGCCTAGAAGTCAATATGGACAAAACGGTCCATTCCATTTTCACTAATGGACGGAATGCCCTGAAGCACGAGATGGTTCTTCAGATCTGCGGAAAGAGGTTAAGTTGGGATCGGACACCAACGTACCTGGGTATAAAGCGAAAATTTGAACCGGGTCCTAAGAGCCTAACGGCTCGACCCAACAGAGAATGAACATTCGTTAGTTCTGTGCGGCGGTACTAATTATTGAGACTTGTAAGCTTTGCCGGGGTGGCGCCGAAGTGATAGCGAGTCAAAGTATGGAAAATACCACCCCTCCCTCGGGAGGACAACTTAGTGGGAGGCGTTTTCGATCTAGTTTCCTGGACGCCCAGGCGGCCGCTTCTAGAAGCGATCGCTCCGGGGAGGATTTTCAGCTTTTACGTCCCTTAAAGGGCCAGAGAGTTGAGGGGATTTTCCGGGAAGCCCCATTAAGAGCGCAGGCTCGGGACTGCTGACTTTCTTCCTTATGTAGGATTTCAGTTCTTTCTCATATGTAAGATATTTAAAGTCAGAATCTTTGTTTTTACGGGTTCTTCTTATTTTTCATATTATTATTGATTGTTAATATATAATAAATAATTCATTATTTATATAGTGCTGTAAGAAACTAGGCTTAATGTGCTTTACATGAAGGTAATACCATACATATAAATATTAAATTAGCATTCATAACATAACAACCCTTTTCTTTACAGCAGATAGCACAAAAACCTCCATTAATCAAATTCGCGAATTTTAAACAGCAATAGCAAAAATAATTTCAAAAGAAATGGCCACGGACCTTGAAGTTGAACCTCTTGGCAGAGAAACAAGAGTGTGAAAACTAACAGATAATCTATATATAAAGGAGACGATGAAAGATTTGTAAATGCACAGGATTTGAAAGACTATTTGGTATGCTGAGGATTTGTTTTCATTGTGAATATTCGAGTTTCATCTGCGTTTTCACTTCTTCCATTAAGTAGAGCTTTTGTATAATAATTAGACTAGACTAGATGACAGTGGCAGCAATTAAAATTATGATCAGCTGCAAAGTCAAGTCACGTAATTTTAATTTTTGTTTACTTCTTTAAATAGTGCATTCGTTTGATGGAGCCACGAATGTTTGCGAGATTGACGTGTAGTCCGACTCGCTCTCGGCCTCGTATCTTCGCCAATCGGCCTTGCGGAATTGCCAATGCCTTCTGTCAAATCAAGGTTTGTCCGCACCAAGCACAAACTCAGTCAGAATTGGGAGATGGTCACTTCCAACCTCCTTCAATACTTACAGTCTATGCTTGGACTCTAGGTCCGCTGAGATAAGCGTTAGATCTGGGCGGGACTCCGTGCTGTGTCCCGTGTGCAGCAGCGTCGGTTCACTGTGCTCATTCTGTAATCTGATCAAGTTCTTACCAATACAGACATCCTAGATGTATCGGCCTGATCCATTCCGCTGGGTATAACCCCAGTCGGGGGACTGTGCATTAAAGTCCCCTGCTATTATCGTTCGACTTAACGTGACGTCTTCCCCAATTGGAAGCGCCATTGGGCGTATTATATACGTTCGTGATTGTAAAGCCAACTTTGCCTTTGTACACTTGGCTATGAGCAATCCCACCGTTACATCGTTCCGAACCGCTGTGATAAGGCCCCGGCATCGCCCCTTGCCCAGAGAGTCTTCCGGTCTTCGGCGTTCCAAGCCAGGCATTGTGCATTGTTGGGTATAGGCCTGCTCCCATACCCAGCACCGGACCTAACGGTGAATTCAAGCCCAATTCTTACATTTGTACGAAAGTTTCCGCTGCCTATATTTTGGCTTTGGCGCCGTGGTTATTAGTTTCAGGCCGCAGTCACTTCCGCTACCTTACTCATCTCTCAGGCCACGAAGGGGCTAACCACTTCTGAGAGTCGCACAGAACTAAAAGTATTGATTATATTCAATCATTTACAGTACAGACGTAACGTGACTGAACACTCTTGGTGTGAAAAGGTTCACCCATGACTGGAGTGGACTCCAGCAAACACTTGAACTTGAATGTAACCAAAAGGGGGCTACCATACAATTAAATAGGTAAACTAAAAGTACATTCATTTAATTACGGTATATTAGATTGAATAGAATTTTTCATACAATGCATTGCTAGGTGACACAAGTCGATGGAAAAATTTCAGCTCCTTAGTTTTATGGGAAGTTGTCATTTTTTTACTTTTGTTATTCCGCCCTCCCGACAGAAGAACGGACCAAACAGAGCCAGCAGGGAAGTTAATAAAAGTAATTCAAGAATATTAAGCATATAACTTTAACATATACAAATATACATTTGAAACCATTCGATTCTTAGTTTAATATTGTTAATCTCTACTCAAATCTTCACCATCTTTCAGCTAGGTCCCAAGCACAATACCAATCTTTATACGTGTTTTGAATGCAGAGAACGTATGTCTCCCTGCCTGGGTATTTAAGCACTTCTAACTAGAGGCTGGTGTCATCTTCCCTTATATTTCTACAAATTTCTGTTGGCTATTTATTCTGTGCCATGGGGTGAACATTGAAGACTTCAGTTCTGGTTGGTTGAACCCTAACTTAACCGTTTCTAGCACGTGATCGCATGCATACGTTTAGACATCAGACTCATGATCACATGTAATTCATGTAGCGTCCTCCCAAAGTAGCCTAATTGGTCCATTTTCATGTAAAGCTTTCTTGTACCCAATCGCTGACCTGTGACAACATTAGACTTAATAACTTCGCAGGACCCTATGTTAGCTTAGCGTCCCATATTACCTTGTTTCTGATAGTTACCCCAAACTGTTCAAATTTTACTACGATTCTAATACTATTATATTGAGAGACTAAAACATTGTGTAAGGCATAATCATCAGAGCGTTTGAGAATAAAAATAAACTTCCCTAAATCATAATTGCTACAATTATTAGCAATAACATGCTGTAAGAAATTTTTAAAATGAATTCTCTACTTCATTAACCAATCTTCACCTCACTACTTATTAAAGCTCATCTCTTAAAACCACCTCCTTGTTGATGATAGGAAATGAAATTAAATATCCATAAAATGTTCATGATGATTCAATGATAATTTGCCATTTTTTATTACTCCTCAGTTCACTGCATCATTGGTTGTGATTATTTGTTTGTAAATAATGAATACATTTCATATTTTTTATGGTTGATAATTTTTACGGTTCACTGGTTCTTATCTGGTTGGTAAGACACACTCAAATAATTTTCCCAATCTAGGTCTTTAGTAACTTTCGCAGCTTTTGTCTTACTTAATTTTTCTAAAGATCACTCAAGTAAATAAATAAAATTTCGTTTATGGTGAGCTGCTAATACATGTATGTACTTAAGTGGGTGCAGGGACCTAGAAAAAAATATTTTTGTAACTCGTTAGTTTTCAGTTATTGATATAATAATGTATTTAGTTGGCTCCTGACCAAAAATGACATCTTGTATCAATTGATGTTGGGACCAAAGATGTCTAATATTTTTGTAGTTTTTTTTTGAGAAAACCAGAATGTTAAACTTTCTTGAAAAAACTTGATAGTTATATTAATTTTCGATCAATTCGAGTATTGTTACATTAGGCTTTTGACAAATCGACAATTTCATAAATTTATATAGTTTTATCGAACTATTTAAAGCTTTAAAATCACTTTTACATAATCCATTTTTCCACAAATTTTATTGATGTAGATACGGGACGATATATTTTTCCTAGTGAATGGAATGGCCGAGTACTTTATACTTTTTCCAAATGCCAAGTCTTCAGACTTGTCATTGGACTATTCATATGCGTTTAAATAACGTATCAATGCAGCTATCTCCTATCTTATCCTAGATATACAGACGCTCCTTCTATGCGCTACCTCTCGACCACCACGTCCCACCTCTCTCCTGCACTAAAATGGCTTACAGTATCAATGTTTGGAAAAAAAATATTTCCAGGAGTTTACTACAATTTCATCACATGGGATTAATGTATTTTTCTTCACTGATATACTAATATATTGACCTGCTCATTCTTCACTTAGCCTTTGTAAAATATCATCCTACTATTGTTTTTACTATTTCTGATTGATGTCAAGTATGACAGGAGATTGAGACTAAGTTATGTTTACTTTTTTGATTTTGTTTTATGAACTGACTGAGTCATTTCACTGTTAGCTTCGTTGTTTTAGTTTTGCATATTGCTTTTACTATAAAATTCTTTTCAAACTGTTAACATTACAGTTTTTACAGGGTAACTTTGAAGATTAACATTAGATATAACATGTGAAGTTAAATTTGATTGTTTTTACGTACTACTATAAATCCACTTCTTTAAGCAAACGAAGACAGCCTGCCATCTATTACTTTCCTACAAAAATTNNAAAAAAAATTTAATAAATTTAAAGTCACAGACGAGAACATAGAAATAAACAACACATTTTAAGTCTTTAGGCGCATAATTCAGAACTTATTAAATATAGAGATTAACAATATTCTTTTACATTATACAACAGTTTTATGATAGGCATCCTAACAGATAGATCGATCGATGTTAAATGGACGGATGACTTGGATGGATATTTGGATAAAAGGATGATGAATCGATGATGGATTGATGGGTGAAAGGTTTGGTAAATAGTTGTGTAATAACGGATGTAAGGATAGGTAACGAATGAATGAATCGATTATTTAATAAGAAATGGGATATTTTGATTGATTAATAGATGGATAAATTGTTTAAATAGACTACACAAATGATGTTCTTTTTATTGAAGAATATTTAATTAATCTTAAACACTTTGGACTTTATATTTGGTAGTGAGCAAACTTTAATAATTAATGGATCTAAATCTGCACCAATAAAGATTAACTCAGGAGTTCTAAAATTGTGCTAGGTCGCTTACTATTTTTAATTGATATATTATGATTTACCCACAATATCTTAAAAGGAACAAAAGGTTGGTTATTTGCTGATGATTGTATAATCTATAGAGCAATTAAGTCAGAAAAAGATAGCAAAATTTTACAAAAAGACTTAGATGAATTAATAAATTAGGAAACTAACTGGAGTATGTCCTTCCATCCAGCAAAGTGTCGAATGCTAAGAGTAAAAAAATAAAAATTCAAAAAAAATAAAATAATAATAATAAAAAAATAAATACATTCAAAATATTTTGTTCATGGAAAAGAACTAACCCAAACTAAAGATGCAAAATACTTAGGAGTCATAATAAATGAGAAACTATCTTGGAATCCCCATGTCAATGAAGTTATTGAAAAATTTATTTAAAAAACTTAGGTTTTATAAAAAGAAACTTTTACAAGTGTAACAGAGATATAAAACTAAAATGCTACCTCAACCTGGTGATACCTATACTAGAATATGCATCTTCTGTATGGGACCCATCCACCAAAGAAAATATTGATAAGCTATAACAAATTCAAAAAAGAGCTGCCAGATTCATTACTGGAGAATATTCAAACTCACAAGAGTAACACCATTAGTTAAATCCTGAAAACTTGAAACACTAGAGGATAGAAGAACCAAGAGTAGTAATTATACATTAAACAATTAACTCCATTTTATAAATATAACACAAAGATAACTTAATACAACCCTCAGATAAACATAAGGATAGAAACACATTTCATATTCCATATGCAAAAGCAAACACATACAAGTTTTCTTTCTTCCCGTCCGGTATTTGGGTGTGCCCTGGGTTGCCTGGAGAAACCAGGAAATCCAACACTTTTTCTTTATTTAAAAGCATAATAAGAATACAGGACTAAACACAAACCATAGATATACGTAGGACGCAATATTCAATTGAGGAAAAAAAATATTTTATACCTTTGAAATGTGAAGAGTTAAGACATTTAATTTTTGAGGATGCTGGAATCAAAAGCCATATAAAGGTAAATACAAGGTAATTTTGTAACATTAATAAAACTTAGCTTATGTAGTTTATAAAATTGATTATAGGAAAAATAAAGAAACTTGTTATGATATAAAATGGACATCAGAATAAGATGTAAGCTAGAAATGATATTTTCACAAGATATTTAAATGGAAAATATTTATTTACTGATCAAGGAAAAAAACCTGCAAACTCATTTAGTAAATCGAACGCGATAATTTGAATTGTAATTAAAAATTCAGTCAATTTTTTCTAAGTGTCATGTAGAAAGTAATTTATTTAGTTTGTATCTCAACAGGTATTAGGAATTAGGCAGTTGAGTGTTAGACAACATTTAAGATAGGCGTTCAGATGGTTTCCTAGCGGCAATGAGTTTTGTGTTGTAAAGGAATTTTATCAATGATATCATTAAAGGCATTGGAAAGAATGTCAAAATTTTTGTGCAATTACGAATTTCTAAAAGAGGAGAAAATATTTAAAAAAAACAAATTTCACGCAAAGGTAACCATTTCGAGAGGCATATTTAAAAAAAAAAATTCTAGCATTTTTGTAATTATACCATCAAATTAAAAAAAAAATTAAAAAATTAAAACAAATTACCAGCCACGTCACATATATTTTTTTTGAGCAACTCAAACAGGCATACAAACTTATATTAAAGGTTTCCTTTTCGTTCCACCTCCATTTTTGTATATCAAAAGTCCATATCCTACTCAAATAAGGTGTGTATTTAAATTTCTCATAAAAATTATTATAAGTTATTAGCAACTTAGGTCCGAAGCGAATATTTGGATTTTTTGCCTCATAAGTTTTGTTAGACGAGTCCAAACTCAAATGAGGGGCTCCACATGTCGATTGATACCCAAGTTCCATAATCCAGGCAGCATAAAAGTGATCCAAATGTATTAAGTAATAATTAGCAGGAATACGATCTCTTAAAATAGAAAGATCTTTCTGTGATAATGCAGCTATAAATGTTAGCATATATTGGTTCTCTTTGGAAGAAGGCAGCCATTCGTCTAACATGTGAGGAATAACATCTGTTTTTAGCACACAGTACATGAAATGAGACAAATATGTGTAAAGATTTATTGAAGAAAGTTCTTTATAAATTTCAATCATAAAACTATGAACATAAAGTCTTTTGCACATGTTATCTCTCAATACATATCCAACTTGTGTATTACATTTTGTAATTACCCAATTACATTTTGTTTTTCCAGAATGTTTAATCATATTAGACGGTATGCAAACTACTGTATCCCACGGATGGACCATATTTATATTGACATAGATATATTTCACTATCAAAATATCATTAGTAAATGACAATATTAAGAAATCGTTAGATTCAATGGTTACATTAGCACTGAATGACACACTTTCAACAACAGAGATAGGTAGACAAGCCAATCCTTGTGATAAATGGTGGGCCAAAACATATCTGTTAATATATATATTAGAGGATTCTTCTTCACAAATTACGAATGACAAATGTGTTAAGAAATTTTCCTGCAAAGAATTAATATTCTCTTCCTCGATGCCTATTGGGAAATAATGTACAGGTAATGAACACGAATAAGTTAAATAAGATTCATCAGAGTTAGGTATACCGTATAGAACAAAATTTGACTCCAAAAGTAATTCATCCAAAAATACTTTATTCAAATCGGTAAATATCTTCACTGACGGATTAACCAAAGTCCAATTTATTGGTTTCCCAAAGTCATCTTTATTGCATCGAAATATCTCCAAGTTTTTATAGACCAGTCCATAATTAACGTCCGTAACTGGCCTATTGCTATCTATAGATTCCAGATTAGAGGATTGTAAATTTTGTTTCTTTCTGCAGCTTGATATAACTAACTTTCTTAAAGGCACACAACATTGTATGTCTAAGTTTAAAAAGTTTTTAAATTTTTTGTAAGCATCTTCTAAAAGAGACGGGCAAACAGAAGCGAAATCCTCACAACAGTTTCTGTACACAACACATTTGGCATCACAAGTACACGGGAAATGTCGAATTTGTCCACACTTTCCTTGACACGAAGCTTCACGGGGAACACTACCCAGATTGGGCAGTCCAACAGATTCTGGTTGTTTTAAGTCATAATAACTCTCTGCTTTTTTTTTATTTTGTATCTTATATGTTTGGCAAGCAAATTTGAAATAATCGTCAATAATTGTTTCACTAGTCAAAAGGGGGATAATCCCTAATAGTATGAAAAATATCTGGCACATTGCTGTAAAATTCTCTGCTCATAGATTATACCAAATTTATCTCAGATACAAGCTTGATAACATGTGTATTTCATCTGCTGCTAAGATATGAATTCGTTTAANTTTTTTTTTGCACAAAAGTAATTAACTTTTTACAATTTTTCCTATTTTAAATAACATAATTTATTGACATCTTTATTATAGGACGAAATTCTTTTAATATTAACATAGTTTTGCGAATTTAAGCGGATATTAAATCAACAATACTTTAATATTTTTAATCACCGTTTCATAAACTTGTTTATTATGTATCCATCATTTTCTTTATTCCAAAGATATTGACAAACTATTTCTTAGTGATGAAGATACTACGCAATTTCCATGTTGGTTTAGTGATGTAAATTTAGTGGCCAATCTTAAATGGATCAAGCTCTTTCTTTTTAACGTTAGGCGTTGCTGTCATATTTTAAACCACGCCCTACTTTATGCAACGCAAAACAATGAAAGATCCATCGAAACCATTCGGTATAACAAGCTAGAGATTATATCTTTTAAATGTCTTCTTTAATTCGTTGTTGCAAAGCGTCGGATGAATATACCAGTATTTCTTTGTACACATTGCATAAAGTTTAGTTTCTAGTTAGGTTATTTATCTTGCATTTGGTTCTTTTGTTAATTGAATGAACCATGTATCTGTTAACGTTTACTAATGAACTTAGTGATGGTCACTTTTTTGTAAAATACCCCCACATAATTTATTTCCTTTCGTCTACTATCTATCTATCTATCTATCTATCTATCTATCTATCTATCTATCTATCTATCTATCTATCTATCTATTTAAATGACAAAATTTTTGAGTTGTTACGTGGCGCTTACTCCATGCATGGATCTATGGATTGTAACATAAATTGGCACATATATCTATCATGAGCAACTTTGAAATCTAGACAGGGCTTTAAATTTAATTTATACTCTTTACAGGTGAAAAGACACATATCGTTTTTCTAAGGAAAGCTATATAAAGCCAGTGGCGTAGCTGGAGATTTTGACGCCCGGGGCGGTCTCCAATATGCCGCCCGTTTAGGGGCCGCTAATAAATTACGTCACGCACCAGGGGGGGGGAGTTAAACATTTGATATCATTCATAACTCGCACATTTAAATTAAAGCTACCCTGAACATAAGTTATTTTGAGCATTAATAACTAACTGTGTATAATGAAAAATATCTTCTTGAGTTTTATAGAGAGATAGAAAGGATGAAATTTAATGGAAAGATAGACTTAACTTACAGACGGAACATGCTGACTGATAAAAATACCTGACTATTGTCCCACTTCAGAAACAAGTGGGTCCAGAGTTGGGCGACGAATGCCAGACGTATGCGCTAACATGCCCTGGCCAAGACAATTAGACCAGTGGGATAATTTGAGTCGCAAACACCAGAGCTTAATGACTCAAAACTAAACAGAGCACCGCCCAACTAAAACTTATTTCAATAGGCTAGACAGGGACTCGAATAGCCGTAATTTGTGACCTAGCCTATGAAACGGTACTGCACCTGTTAACTTCATGTCCATCGCTAGACATTGCCGCGGAAGTAAGGGAGGCAAAAGAATCCCACGTGAAGATAATGCTATATTGCATCATTCAGCAGATTAAGCAGTTTGCCCAGGTTTTAGCCTAGGCCTAAAGACAAAGTCTCAAGCCCAAAGAATATCTAGAAGGCGAAGAAAACCAATAAAATGAGAGAGTAAAGAAATAGCTAAATTGCTCAACTTCTGCGTGTCCCATCATGTATACACGAACTAAATGTTAACATTTATTTTTAAAATAAAACGTTTAGATTTTTTTAAAACGTTGACTCTTATACGATTTATTATCACTGATGTTTGGAACGATTTTTTCGACGTGTTAATATCGCCTGTTTGAAATATGGAATACAATGATTTCTTCTCCTTTTCTTATTAGATTTTTGTCCCCTTTTGTTTTAAGTTCTTTTAATTTTAAAAAAAGATCGCTTCAGGAGTCTACATTAACCACTGTCAGAATCTTACTCCTCGAATCACATAAACACATTTTTATCAGACTCCACACAATTGTCTATCAATTTTCTTTGTATTTCATCTCCTTATGTAATTATGCTACTTCAAGAATCTTATTTATAAGTGTGAGGGTTAGAGAATTGAATGTTTATGCCGTTTATTAAGATGGGAAAATAATGTCTCATAAATAATCATAGATTAACAAAAAGAAAATAACAAGCTATAAAATACAACTTGTTGGGTTAATATGTGTAGGGCTTTAGTGTACGAGGAAGATATATTAAGATTTGTGGATATATATTTATTAAGGCTGTTATCGATTAAGTTATAATTAATCGTGAACTTTTGAAAAATTACCAAATAATTAATCGATAATTTTGATTCAAGCTAAAAATAAGATGTATGACGTCATTACACTAACAATTTTAAAAATAATAAAGGCGGGCGGAGAAGAAACTGGGCATAAATAATAAATGAACTTGAGTGAGTTCGTTTATGGGAGCTTTCTGGTGTGACAGAGATGGCATTTGGTTTTTAAACAAAACGGACGTAATATCAAGTTCACATTCTTGGTGCAGAGAATATTAAATTTGTACTCAATCTTGGGAACATGATGCTCAGCAATTATGGTATCAAGATAAATTATGGCGGTGAGGGACATTAAAGAGAAGCCATACATTACATGAAATGGATGACAAATGGAACTGCATGGATGTCTATCTGTCTCTGCTTGTCGTCTATAGGTTTCTACATCATTCATACGATCAGTATGAAACTTTGTGAGCATGTCTGGAATAATCATCAAATGTTAAAAGACTTTTTTTTCCAAATGAACACTAAAGGGGTAGGGGGGGACTCAGAACGCGTAATATCGTTTTTGGGTTTTCTTATGTGAGCTACATGTAATATATAAAGGTCATTTGGTGTTTGTATCTTTGTTTTTGTTTTTCACTTTTTTTTTACTCTATGTTAAACAAACACAGATAAAAAACAACAGATAATGAATGATAACATAATTCATCAGGACGATTGATTTTAACATGTAGATTGATTTAGTAGTTTTTTAATTTTTTTTTTATTAATTGTCACTTTTTACTGAAAAGCAGTTAATTAAATCATTAAAAAAAGTAGAGACAAATAAAAAAAATACTTATTTCATATTGACTTTAACTTTATGACTTTGGTTAAATCGAGTATTTTTTGTGAAATATTTTTTTCAATATTTAATTTTTCAGCGATGGGCTTTCAAAAATCTTTTGTTGTCCAACTAGCAATTTAGCCGCGCTTTGCTGCGGGAAGTTGGAAAATTAGTGATGAATGAGTGAGCGAGAGAAAAAAAAACTATTTTTGCGCCACCTGCGCCTAGTAAGGGATATTTTAAATATTTTTCACCTGCTGCCATCGTCAAAGTGTATTTAACAAACCCCCAACGTTTCATGCGTTTCCCCCACAGGAAAGAGATTTGTAAAATTCTTTTTCTCCAATTTTCGTAGTGAGAGGGTACCCAACGACTTCCCGAAGTTTCATGTTTCTACTACACGGGAAGTTGGAGGATTAGTGATGAGTCGGTTTTTAAAAGAAGAATTTTTTTTTCTCCCAGTTGCCAATGAGAGGGAACTTTAACATTCTTGTTTGCCAATTTTTGTAATTTGCGTTTTCTTTAAAAATTACCAAAGTTTCATGCTTCTATCTATACGGGAAATAGGAGAATTAGTGATTTTCAACTTTTATATAGCTCATATTAGGAAAAGAACGTTTATGTGGGCCCCGGCCCCCAAGAGTAGGAAATTTACCTTTTTTTATTTTTTGCAGTTAACGTCGGGAGCATGTACTTAAAAAATTTCCAAAGTTTTATGCTTCTACCTACACAGGAAATAGGAAAATTGATGATTTTCAATTTTTTAGAGCCCAAATAAGGAAAAAAATGTTTTTGGGCCCCCATCTCCACAGGAGCGAGATTGAAATTGGAAATTTTTTGTACGTGATTCTTAACTCAACATTTAATCAAAACCTAACTTTAATTCGTGCCCACAAAAATTATTGCGTGAATTTTATGTGGAAAGCAATGACTCAAATTAAATAATACTAATTTAGGCTTGTTTATTATTATTTCGTATCTTATCTTTTATGTTACAGACGCTCCTTCTGTACAAAAGTTTATTGTGTCCTACGTATTTCTATGGTTTGTGTTAAGTCATGTATTTTAATTAGAGTTTTCTCCCGGAAGTGGTTAGCCTCTACGCGGCCAGGGATATTTTTCAGGTTGCAGATGTGGCTATGACCCCAAACTAATAACCACGGTGCCATCGCCAAAACACATGAGATGGAACATTTTGGAAAACGAAAGGGTGAGCATGGCCTCACCATGAGGCCCGGTGCTGGGTGTGGGAGCAGGCTCACACCCAACAATGCCTGGCTAGGCATGCCGAAGACAGCACAACCTCTGGGCAAGGGACGGGACGCACACGAACCTTCCTAATTGAGTTGAAGATTTCTGCCTACCCCTTCTCTTATTCTATTGCTCAATCGAATTCGAAAAACGCAGTTCCTGGAACGGACCTTCTAAACCCCCGCTCGGCGAATGGTGGTACGTCGGGTGGGTTGGCTACCACACCTCTAGAAGGCATGGTGACACACGACAAGCTACGTCTTAGCGGTTAACTGGTTATTGACCGTAATGGTATGGGTGCGAAGGGCCATCCTGAACAAGCCCTAGTTGATTTGCAAGTTTTGCAATTGAATGTATGTGGCATATTGCTAAAGGCGCACGAAATAAACAAACGTGCTGCACGAACGAAAGGTAGATGTGGACAATTACAAGAAACTCATCTCAAGAGCAATCCGTTTCACATAACAGGTTATTCGCTATGCCATTGCAAGTGCGACCGCAATGCCGGGGCCTTGCCACAGCGGTCCGGAACGATGTTACGATGGAGATGCTCGAAGTCAAGTGTTACGGCAACACCGATACGCTCACGGTGAGAATTTTCAAAGCCGATGTTGGTTTCCGATTACCAACGTTTATAACACGCCCAGGAACCCAATTAGACTTCCAATTGGGGAAGATGTCGCTCTATATCGAACGATATAGTGGGAGATTTTAACGCCCAATCTCATGGCTGTGGCTATACCGAGCGGAGCGCGTCGTGCCGATACATTAAGAATGTCTAAATTGGTACGATCTTTATCATTTACAAAACCGAGACCGTGAACCGACACTGCTGCACACAAGACATAGCACGTAGTCCCGACCAGATCTAACGCGTATCTCAGCGGATCTCGAGTCCAAACATAGATTGGAGGTATTGAATGAAGTAGTAAGTGACAATCTTCCAATACTGATTGAGTTTGTGCTAGGTACAGGCTAACCTCAATTTGAACGAAGGCACTGACAGTTCCGTAAGGCCGATTGGCGAAGATACAAGGCCGAGAGCAAGGCCAAGTTCACCATTCTGGATGTTGCAGGAGGCAACATGGACGACGCCTACGAGAAGTTTATTGGCACAATCCTTGGGTTCGCAAGGCGACCGATCGCAAGGACTAACGAAAAACAGAAATTCAGGCCCTACTAGGACAGGGGCCTAAAAGAATTGGTGAAGCAAAGAGCAAAAGCACGGAAAAAGCTGCTAGGCTGAAGACGCCCGAATCTCGTGGGGCTTATAACAGACTAATGACCGAAGTCCGAGCTGCTGTCCTCAAGGTGAAGAAGGCTAAATGGGTAAAAACGTGCGAAAAACTGGACCTCGCAGACGGCAGGATAGTTTGGCGGCTTATAGATGCACTATTAGGTGCGGGCAAAGCTAAAAACTCCAATTCTTTGACAACGTCAAAGGAACAAAGATTAAGTGAAAGGAAGCGCGCAAGGGCGCTGAACAAACACTTTGTCCTGGTGAACAAGACAGGCGGAATATCTTTCTATAGCCAAACGATTGACCGAATGTGAAGAGGAGGCAACGCACTGGCCCTCAACTCGAGTTGCAAACTGTGCTTCACAAGTGCAAAGCTTGCAAAGGTACTGGGCCAGATAAAGTTCATAATGAAATGCTCAAGCATGTATGCAAGACAGGCCGAATAAAACTATTGAGTTTTATTAACAGAACTTGGACAACAGGCACCCTGCCGAAGCTGTGGAAAAAGGTCGCAATAACCACAATTCCAAAGGAAGGAATATAAGGCGAACACCCGTCCAGCTACCTCTCATTTGACTCACGTCTTGAGTGGGGAAGGTAGCTGAACGGTTAGTGAACGCATGACTCTGCTAGTACCTTTAACAGTCCAAATGCATTCCGAAGGTTCAGAAATTGTTCCACAAGGCACATAACCCGATGGAAAAAGCGCTCCGTTTAATTCAGACAATTTAAAACGAACTCCAGCTGAAGAACCACCCGGTTGCAGTGTTCTTTGATCTGAAGCAGGCATACGTTAAGGTGTGGTGGAGAGGGCTGCTATAAAAACTACTGCAGTAAAGTGTCACTGCTAATATTTACAGCTGGGTTAAATCATTCCTCACGGACCAAACGATAAAAACACGGTTAGGAGAAGTGCTATCCAGTGAGGCACGTCTGGAAGATTGACTACCACAGGGTTCATGGCTTAGCTTTACACTATTCCTATCCTACGTCCATGACCTACAAGGCATTCTCGAGTCACACAATAACGTGTTTGCGGACTAACTGGTAGTATGGGAACAGGGAAAGAGGTTGCAACACTGCAGACCAGATTGCAGAACGATCTAGTAGTCTATACTGAAAAGACGGTCCATTCCATTTTCACTAATGGATGGAATGCACTGAAGCACGAGCTGGTGCTTCAGATCTTCGAGATAAGGTTGAATTTTGAATGGACATCAACGTACTTGGGAATCAAACTGGACCAGAAACTCAAGATACATAACCATGTGCGTAAATTATGAGCCAAAGTCACAGCAAAACTGTCCCTGGTGAAAACATTAGCTAGTACAAGTTGGGATGCAGATGCAAGTCTATTGAGGGCTCTTTATCTCGGTAGTGTTAGATATGACATTGACTATAGCATCCTGATCCAAGCCTTTGCGAGGCTTACGGCTCTAGAAGGACTGGACCGAATACAGAACAAAGCTCTACGGTTCGTAAATGGGGCGTTACGTACGACATATACCGCTGCAGCAGTAATTAGGTAAATTGTAGAACCCATCGCAATAAGGCGAGAGAACGCAATTATGACCATGGTTGAGCGATACCGTTGGTTGGAGCATGACGAGCCCTGCTATCATTTACAAGACCACTGATTTAAGAGAACACGACTGAAACGGCGATCCTTCATGGATGCGGTACACAAACTAGAAAATTCAGTCCCCCTACCAAAACACAGGGAATGCATGCAACTGGTTCCAGCTCGAGGATCACATGACAGCTTTGACCCACCTGAACTACGTTTAACACGGGCAAATACTGCTGTGACAAGAGCCAGTCCCGTCGAGCTTTTGCGAGACGAGACTCTGTGAGCGATCGAAGCCTATAGCGACAGTGTGGTAAAAGTCTTTACAGACGGCTCACGCTTCAGTCGCGGCAGAAGTGGATACGGTGTGCTAATTCAATACCCCCAACCTAAACACGACATTATATAACTGTCGGGGCTGCGTAGATCCACAAACAGTAGTCACGACGCCGAACTGGAGGTGATCCACAGGGGTTTGAAGGAGGTGCGCCGACGTCTAGCAAAGAGAAAGGTTTTGCTGACTGTCGTGGTCTTCACCGACTCTCGGTTTTCGCTCGAGACCGTGGGACAATCCTCCTTACAGACCAAGACGGTAAGTGTTATTGAGGAGATAGTAGGTGAAATCCTGGCACTTGGCGGCAGAGTAGTTATGTAACTGATTTGTCTGATGGGCCACTTTCCCACTTATAAGCGTGTATTACTGACACATTTCGGCTCACATTAGAACACATAAAACCTTTATAACATAATAAACTTTAATCCAATTCTAGAACTTATTTACATCAATGAAATCAGTTGAACATCTCACTCCATCTTACACACTTTTCAACTCATTATTTTCGTTTGTTCAAAATGCGCAAGTTCAATATTAATGCTAACCTCATTTCTGTGATCAAGAACCTGTACCACAGAGCAACCAGCGCAGTAATCAACAACATCAAGCTGCGAGATTCGTTCAAGACCACTGTTGGTGTCAGACAAGCGTGTTTACTCTCCCCCATCGTCTTCAACTTCTTCCTAGAAAGAATTATGACTGATGTGCTCAAAAACCATGTCGGAACGGTCAGCATCGGAGGAAGGATTATAACTAAATTAAGCTTCGCCGATGACATAGACGGCCTAGCTGGCAGCGATGACGAACTAAAAGAATTCCTTGCAAAGCTAGAGAAGACGTCAAAGGCCTATGGCATGGAAATAAATGCAGAGTAGACCAAGGTCATGGCAAATAAGAATTTCACAAGTGAAATACGGATAGACGGGCAAAAACTCGAGGAGGTCCCTACCTTTAAATATCTAGGGGCTATAATATCAAGTAAGTCTGTGCGTGTAAGCGTTATCGAGAAATGACTCATCCAAACAACATATGGAACGCTTCACGAATTTGCGTGTCATCCTTGCGCAGGGGCCATGCTAATCTTCTCTGTATCGTTCCAATTTTAGTATATGTACTGCGTGAACAGTACAAAAATGATTCGTCCCTGGGTGGGCTTGAACCTTTCGGTTAACAGCCGAACGCGCTAACCGATTGCGCCACAGAGACACATAATATCCGATGAAGTCTCAAAGTCAGAAATTCTTGCCAGAACGGCCCAAACAACTGCAACATTAAGCAAACTGAAAATATCTGGCAAAGCAAGAAGCTCTCCCTGGTCGATTACGTATTTCCGGTTTTGGACAGTTGATGTATCTTACTGGAGCTAAGTTTCATAATATTTTCATTTATTTCTCAAATTTAATTATACTTAATCCTTTCTAAAAACACTAATCTAATCTTTATTTATTTAAATAATAACAATATTTGCTGTTTAATAATATTATATTGTGTATTTTACGATATTTTGCACTAAACTTACTAAGGCCTGTTAAGGCAGCCATTTTTATTATTATTGTTTTGAACTAACCGTAACTGTTCACATACAATAAAAGCACAAATAAACCTCCCAAATAACTTGAATTACATAAATTATACATCCAAAGCTAAATTTAATTGAACTTAATACAAAAATAAACGCACTTTAAACAAATTATACTTAAACTTATAGTATAAAAATAATAGAAGTATCTTAACTCTAAATCTAAGACTAAGAACTTACTTATAGTTATAGTATAACAATAATAGAAATATCTTAAGTCTAAATCTAAAACTAAGTCTAGTTGAGACTACTTGTCCTAATCCTTAAACTTAAACTAGTAAACTAGCCTTACTGAAAATGAGAATCTTAATCTTAGTAATAACCACAATACTTTTAAGGGCATTAACTTCAACCAAAACACATCCTAAAAATCATAGTAACGTCGTAACGTATCTACTATGAGTGGAATAAAAAGAAAAAAGGTCGGGGGGAAGGGTTATGGAAACAATGGTTCTTGCGTTCAATTGCGTTGTTCCTCTACAGAATAACATATTATTCGTAGTGTAGTTGTTATCAAGTCCACCTTGCACTTGGAAAGTCCCGGGTTTTAATTCTCAGATGGACTGATTCAAAAAATTAAATGTTTTTCTGCGCGTTCTTTTCCCATTTTTGCTAAGGTGACTTTGGTTTATGATTAGCAAGGGGTGGTAGTGAAGGGTGGGGGCAGGTAACAACAACCACTGTGCACTTATCGCTTTTTTCATTACTTCATGCTGTTGTTTGTGTCCGCTGTCTCACCCCGCCCCCTGATCTTTGCTCTACTTATGATGAGCTTTACTGTGGCGTATGCTACGCCATGGGTCATCTTGTCTATACTTTTAAAAGGCAAAGCACTGACTCATTGACTCACTAAACACTAATCCTCCAAATATCCGTGTAGGTAGTAGGTAGAAGCATGAAATTTTGGGAACTCAATGAGTATAATCTACAACGATAAATGGCGAACAAGAATTTTAAAATTTCCACTCAATCGGGGCCGGTGGCCCCAAAAGTTTTTTTTTCCCTTTTAGGAACTGTATTAAACTGAATTAACACTAATTCTTGATCTTCCTGTGAAGGTAGAAGCATGAAACTTTGCCAAGTTCTTGAATACAATCCTGTAATTGTAACAGGTGAATACAATATTAAATTATTATATTAATTAAAATATTAAATAGTTTTTTTATCTAGTATGAGCTGTATAAAAAGTGAACCCTAACTAATTCACCAAATCCTGTGAAGGTAGAACCAAATATATTGTATTTTCCTAGCATAAGCTATTCAAACGTAACTTATGATACAATTTCCAAACTCCCGTGTAGATAGGAGAAATGAAGTTTAGTTGAGTTGTTCAGTACCCTTCCACGATGGCAACAGGCGAAAAAGAATTTTAAAATTTTCACTCATGGGGCCCAAATGTATTTTTTCTCTCCCTAATATGAACTATAAAAATGACTAAGTATTAAATCTTTAACCTCCCGTGTAGGTGCAATCATGAAAAGTCGAGAATTCGTTGAGTATCCTCCCGCAATAATAATAACTGGGGAAAAATATCACTGAATATGGGTGGCAGGGCCCAAAGAGAACTCATCCTAGGTTTTCAGTGCCAGATAAAGGGAAGGTACAGAATTTTACATTTTCATGTCACCCCTTGTGATTGTGTCAGCCAGTGCAGTCACCCCCCTGATAGTGACGCCACAGCTTAGTTTCATTTGATTGCTCTGTTTGAAATTCAACGCAGATAGGTTCACTGTTTTGTAAAGTCATATGAAGTTCCCTCTTATCCATGTTTGTAAAGTCATATCACGCTCCCTCTTACCCATGTTTGTAAAGTTATATCACGCTCCCTCTTACCCATGCTTGTATTCATCTACTACTCTATAAATGTGAATACAGTTTCATCCACTTTTGTCAAAGCCCAGATGACTTTATGTCATTAAAAACAAAAGACTTTGCCTCTCATATGACCAGCCATTCTTAAAGCTTTCTCTGTTGTGCCTGTTTCTTTTCTTTTCTTCCTAATTTGTTTTATTGTTCTTTTTAAACATGTTTTTTTTATCATTGCATGTCAAATAATAATTTTAAATTAAAAAGTTAGCGTGTTTAATGTATTTTATTGTATTTCGTAAAATTTTTCTAAGTGAATTAGCTCCCCCTTAAAAATGTACACGGTAAAATCTTAGATTTTGATGTCACCCCCCTACCATGGCGTCACTAGTGATGGCCCGCCCCCTAGTGACACTTCGGATTTATGGTGCTCTAATGCGGCTCTCAGTTTAAAAAAAAATACTTTTAAAAATGGCTCTCATTTACGACAGGGTTGCGATCCCTGTACAAATATGTAGCTCTATTAAAAACGAGTTTCCTATATTTGTATCTTACATAAAGTGCATTAAAATATGGTAAAAATAAAGTTTAAAATAAAATATACAAATGAAATTATCGATATCATAGATATAAACCATTTTGACTACAAATCTTGGGGATCAAAGTCTGAGTATTGATATAGTTCTACGCATGTCAAAAGTTCATCTTGGCGATTTATAACGTGGGGCAAGTTGGCTGTAAGCGTGATATATTGACATACTATTATAGCTTTTAGAATAATGAATAATAAGACTAACGTATAAAGGGGAGCAATAATTCACATTATTTTAGAGTTTTTAGCTTGAAGGGATATTTTGATATACTTTGACATCCCTATAGTTCTGGCGAGTTACTAAGCGCCGTCAATTTGTTGCACGGCCAACAATTTTTCATTCCATTTAGGAGCATCATTATCATCGACATGTTAAGACTTTCAGCGGAAGTTCGCTCCAATATGATGGCCATACCCTTCCCCTCTTCCGTCTCCACGGGTAACAACAGCAGCTACAATATACATTAGTTCTTAAATAAACTTTGAAAACTTTATCTTACAGTAAGTCTAAACACATTGTGAATCCTTATTTTTCTAAGCATTACTGTAAACTATTTTTGGGAGAACAGATGACAATTAGCTTAACAAAATTTTAATTTTAATGAAAATAAATTTATAACATTATTTTTAAATGTGATATTTAAAGATACAATTATTGATGATGACAATTACAAAAATGACAAAGCCACTCACCTTGATTCAGCAGGCAAAACAAAATCAACATTAGTTGAAGTCTAAACATGGTTAAAAATTATTCAGCAAGTAAAGTACATTCATTCTTCTTGACTAAACAGATTAATGTCCAGTGAAAACTCTGAAAGAAAGTTAAAAAATCTAATCTAATATTATTGTTCACAAATTCAAATGGGTCACTGGACTGGTTGTTTTGTGTGAGGGCGCAAGTGAAATAAATATTTCATGGCAATTAATTACGTGTTAGGCATGCAAGACGTTGTCTTCAAGGATTAATATTTGTAAAAAAATACCTTTATTTGTAAATAGAAAAATATTTTCTAACAGAAAATCATAATATTTAGTTTCTTTACTTGCGTCTTAATAAATCATAAATAATTAGTTTCTTTCTACAAAATATAAGCTAATATCCCAATTGATTCAAAGGTTAAACGCGATTAGCATTTAATAACATCTCTTTTTAATTTCTCTCGCCCAATTATGTATGTCTTTAAAAATGCACAGCAAAAGCAGATATAGACTCCCGACGACTGCACTTAAAGTAAATCAATCGTGACAACATGAAACTTAATATTATTTACATTTTCCTACAAAGAACCATAAATCTACATTTAACACCAATGTGTGAGTTATCTCCGTTACAGCGCCAGTGACTCGGATATTTTAGCTGAAGCTGTAACTGAATTTTATTATTATTATCTTTCGTTAACATTTTGTTGTTGTTGCTGAGTTTCTTCCCCACTATTTTGATTACATTCCAAAGAATATTTCTTGGCAAGTTGCTTAAGAGCCTTGTGATAATATAGTTTGTTGACTCTATCCCCAACGCTCGAGAAGACTTAACTTTCTTTTAATGCCCCTCTGTTATGGACGCCCTCTGACCGTTCCTTCTAATGGCCCCTACAGATTTGTCGCATTTTTATAACTAAATATAACTGGATCATATAAAATATAGATAATCTCTTATCTAAAAGAAGAATACGATTTTACTCTCATTTAAATCTATACATAAAAAAATCAAAGTATGCCTGTATGTGTGTGTGTGTGCGTGTCCTTTATAGCAGACTAAACCATTCATCCGATAGTCATGAATATTTTTGAAAATGTTGAGTACTTTTTCATAATTGTAAATGGCTACCGTTTTTATCTCCACTTAACACTAAAGGGGCGCCGGGGGCCCTTTATGTTAATTTTTGCTTATATGAGCTCTATAAAAATTAGTTTAGGCGCTATCTTCTTGATGAATTGATGGATCTTCAGCAAATTTTGTAATAATACTATAGGAAAGTCATCTCCTAAGCCTAAGCGCCACTCTTTTGGGGCTCGGGCCCATAATACCTTTTCTTTTTTATAAACCTTTTATAAACCATTAACATTTTATTCTTTAATTCAATTATTAAAGATCTTTACACATGCTGATGATGAATGTATACCTTATGAATAGGCCCTGGGGCCCTTAATGTCCTAATTTAATAATACAATCTATATAAAATAAGTTTTAATGTGTTAGCTACTGAGTAGATGATTGGATCTCAAGAGACTTTGTCCACAAAAAGTTGTAGCCCATATTAAAATATTTAAGTGCTATTAACTTCATATGTCAATTTCGTAGGGGCAGGGGGCCCCAAAATTTAGTTTTCGTAAATGTTTAAGATATTTTTCCCATTCAATTTGTAACGATCTTGAGAAATTTATCCACTTGGAAAATTAATTAACATGAACACTTTCAGAAATTGAAATCTGGCACAGAATATGCCTTGGGCCTCTTTAGTTGTATTCCCCTTATCTCTCTCTCTCTCTCTTTATATATATCTATATATATATATATATATATATACATATATCTATCTATATATATATATAATTCAAATTATGTTTGTATGTTTTTGTGTCTATAACAACTTACAGAACCAATTCACCCGAGCACGATTATACTTATTTATTATTTTTTAGATTGTAATAATCATGATTCTCCGAATCCGTTGGCCCAATATCATCACCAACGAAGACCTCTGGCAACGTACACAACAAGAGCCAGTGGAAGAACTAATACGTCAGCGCAGATGGAGATGGATTGGCCACACCCTCAGAAAGCCTACATCCAGCATTGTGAGACAAGCCCTCACTTGGAACCCCCAGGGCAAGAGAAAAAGAGGTCGACCCAAAATGACATGGAGAAGGGAACTGGAGACAGACTCCAAAAAGAGTGGGCACAGCTGGGGACAGCTAGAGAGATTGGCACAGGACCGGGATGCCTGGAGAGTCTTTGTTCGTGGCCTATGCCCCAGATGGGACGACAGGCAGTGATGATGATGATGAATAATCATGATATTCAACTTAATGTCTTGAATAATCATGATATTAAACTTATTTTCTTGCATAATCATGATATTCAACTTAATTTTTTGAATAATCATAATATTGAACTTAATTTCTTGCACCGATTGGGCCTGTGGACCCTAAACTTATTTTCGCTTACATGTGCTTTATACAAAAATTATTTTTAATTGTTAGCTACTGTGTAAATTGATGGATCTTAACCAAACATTGTAAATTAAAATTCGATAGCAAATATTAAAATACTACAGGACACTGAACTCCTAATAACCATTACTTTTGGGCCGGGGCCCCAAATGTCTTTTTTTTCTCCATATGTTTAAGGTATTTTTCACATTCAATTTTTAACGATCTAGAGCAATACATCCATGACGAAACTGCATTAAAATGAACGGATTTTTAAAATCGACACCTTACACAGAATGGGCACCGGGGTCCCTAAATGTATTTTTCCCGTATATTTGCATATAAAAATTAGTGTAAGCGTAATTACTGAGAAAATAAATGGAGCTTACCAACCTTTATATATAACTAGCTAATTACCCCCGCTTTGCAGCGGCAATTTATGATTTCATTTAGCATCCAGAACCTGTGAACACTAATTCAAAACCCATTTGATTTCAATCTGAGTCATGATGGATATAATAAATATATTAACTGAACCGTCTTGCAACAGACGTTAGAATTTCATTATCCCATTGGACATTTTTATTATGTTTTAAAATCACATTTGGTCAATATTTTATCCATTTACTCAGTAGACACTTTTTAAATTTCCATTTATATAACTAATGTTAAAAATTGCTTAGGGAACCAAGCCCTAAAAGGTGTTTTTACTATTAAAATTATTTTAAAAAAAAAAAAAAACTAAAATAAGGGTCGGGAACCTATGGGTGTAAAATGTATAATTCAAAACAACCGCTTATTTCAATTTGTAACATGATAAATTTTTTTGTTAGTCAGAATTTGTTTTAAAAAAAATTGAGTGTAATTGAATGGCTAAAATGACTTAAATCTTAACGAAAAAGAGATTAGGGGCTAAGAGCTACAAAAGATTGAAAAAATATAATTTATAGTATAGTATCTATACTAATAAAGGGAAAGCCCTCACTCACTGACTCACTGATTCATCACTAATTCTCCAACTTTCCGTGTAGTTAGAAGCATAAAACTTTGGGAAGTTTTTGGGTACCCTCTAAATACGAAAATTGGCAAAAATAATTTTAAAAATCTCGCTCATGTGGGGCTGGGGCCCCAAAACAGTTTCTTCCTTATATGAGCTATATAAATATTGAAAATCACTAATTCTATTTCCCGTGTAGGTAGAAGCATGAATCTTTGGGAAGTTAATGGGTACTCACTATCGACGAAAATTGGTGAAAAATAATTTTAAAAATCTTGCTTATGTGGGGCCGGGGACCCAAAAAGTTTTTTTAATATGGTCTTTATAAAAATTGAAAATAACCAATTTTCCTTTTTCCCGTGTAGGTAGAAGTATAAAACTTTGGAATTTTTTAGTACATGCTCTCGACGATAATTTGAAAAAAAAAAAAATTTCCGACTCATGGGGGCCGGGGCCAATAAAACGTTTTTTTTTCCTTACATGAGCTGTACAAAATTAAAAATAACCAATTCTCAAATTTCCCGTAAAGGTAGACGCATGAAGCTTTGAAAATATTTTAAGCACACGCTTTCGGCAAAAATTGGCCACATTTAAAAAACCATTCCCTCTCATGGGGTGCCGGGAGCCCAATTATAGCTTTTCTTATATTAAAAACCAACTGATCACTATTTCTCCAATTTTCCGTGCAGGTAGGAGCATGAAATTTTGGGAAGTTGTTGGGTACCCCCTCAAGACAATAACTGCGAAAAAGAAGTTTAAAAATCTCGCTCATGTGGGGCCGGGGACCCAAAAGATTTTGTTCCTCCTTTTAAAGGCTTTATAAAAATTGAAAATAACCAATTTTCCTATTTCCCATGTAGGTAGAAGCATGAAACTTAGGAAATGTTTTGACAACATGTTTCCTAGGATAATTTGAAAAAAAAAGAGTTAAATTTACTACTCATGGGGGCCGGGGCCCCAAAATCTTTTTTCAATATATGAGCTATATAAAAATTGAAAATCCCTAATTCTTCTTTTTGTCGTAACGGTAGAAGCATGAAACTGGAAATTTTTTGAGTACACGCTCCCGACGTTAATTTGCTAAACATAATGTTACAACTCCTTCTCATGGGGGCCGGGGGCCCAAATATAGTTTTTCTTATATTAAAACCAACTCATCGTCAATTCTCCAAATTTCCATGTAGGTAGGAGCATGAAACTTTTGGAAAATTGATAAGTACACTCTCACAACGAAAGTTGGTGTAAAAGAATTTTGAAATACACACTCATGGAGGCCGGGGCCTCAAAAACTTTTTTTTCTAATATGAAATATCAAAATTGAAAATCTATAATTCTTTTATTTCCCGTGTAGGTAGACAAGGAAAAATAAGTATATTAATTTTAAAAATTTCAACTCATGGGCTGCCGGGGATCCAAAATATTTTCCCCCTAAAATATGAAAATGAATCAACGCTAATTCTCCAAGTTTCCGTGTAGGTAGAAGCTTGAAACTTTGGGAAGTTGTTGAGTACCCCTCCCCCATTATATCCCGCGAAGGTAAGATTAAATCACCTCTCACTAGGGTGACGATTGTCGAAATATAGGTTTTTTCCCAATTTGAGGTTTATAAAAAAGACGCATCTTTAAATGTCCAAGTTTTTGTGTACGTTTGAGCCTGAATGGTTGAAGTTAATATATTTAGTATACCCATCTTCATTCAGGATAAACTCAAATGGTGTTTTTAATTAGTGTTACGTGGGCTCGCAACGCTAGCTGAAACCCTTATTTCCACAGCAAAGCGCGGGTAAATTGCTAGTAGATATATAAAATCAAAGTATGTATATATCTAAGTATGCATGTAAGTATGTATGTTGTTGAATATCGTGTGGACGGGCTCCCAAATGTTGGGTTCTTCTGGGTGTCCCCAAATGTTGAATATTCGGTGGCCCGACTGTTGCATACAGAGCGGGTCCACACGATTGAATATTGGGGTGTGCTCGCACAAACGCAGAGCTCCCAACTGTTGAGTACTGTGTCTAGGGTACAGTTAACCTTAACTATCCTATAGTCTATACTAATAATAATAATATTACTAAACGACATAAAGCCTATCACTAGTAATTAGAAAAGTAACACCTAAGTAAAAGTGACAAAGATATAAATATTTAATACATTAAAGATATATACATATATACATGGAACGGCATTAGTAAACATATACTGGATTACACTATCTATGTCTATGAATTTTATGCTAATAATTTGAAATGATGTCCACGTCCCTCCTGGACTGGGCGTGGCCAAAGGACTGGTTGGAAGGCTGGACTTCGGCCTGGCCAATCAAGCGTAGCTCCGCTCTGTGGTCTTCGGCCCCTTTCCCACTGGTCACTGACTTCGTTCAAGGTACTGCCACCTGCTCCCCTCCTCTTAGCTCTTGATCTCCTGTCTGAGATTTCTTCTCACTAGTTCCTCCGCCACTAACTAGCTCCACTGACTAGTTCCACTGACTAGCTCCACTGACTAGCTCCACTGACTAGCTCCACTGACTAGTTCCACTGACTAGCTCCACAGACTAGCTCCACAGACTAACTAGCTGGAAACATAATATCAATAATTAACTAAAGATAGTGATAACAGAATAAAAGCATACATATAATAAATGGCTATACTACCTATACAAATACATTTTCCTATCTCAAACCTAGTTAGTTCAAACCTGAACAGACTTCAGCTAGGCTCTACTCGGATTCATTCAGTCACACCCCAGACCTGGTGTACTGCGAATTCTGAGAAAGAGACCGCTGTAAGGTTGAGTGACCGTTTATGTAGGCCTCTACTGTAGCGTGGCTTGACCGAAACGTTCTCATGTGATTGGTCAGTGGCGTGTACCAACTGTTAATCACGCACTGACATGCATGACTTCGAGAATGTTCGGCCATCCTTTACTATACTCATGCTACGGAATATTCCATGGTCCATCATGGATCTTTGTCCATCTCAAGGACAGCGTCCCCGTTGCGTGTATGGACCTACCCCTACCCTCAATGGTTCTCAAAATTGCAGAGGTTCTAAAATGGAGGTGGGGAGGTATTCAACACTCCCCCCCTCTTACTCTTTGACAATACTTGTATTGTCACACCTAACAGTGCAATTCTCAAAAAAAATATCTAAGACAAGGTATGACAATATAATACTACGTTGAAATTGAATCAATTTCTAACATTACCAATAAAATGTCACAATTGAAAATATGAAACATCTAAGTCATAAAATCTGAATACAACAGTACATCATGACATCATGTAATCCAATACATATAGCAATAATTACAAATAATAATGTCATAGCTCTATTTTAACATCAAGTCTGAATTATCTTAAAATTTGCAACATTATAAGTATATTCTTATCTGAAATGAGAGAAAAAAAAACAAGTCAATACAGATTTTCATTTTCAAATTTTAAAAAAAAATTGCAAACTTTTTAAACATCATATTCTCATAAGTATCAACTATCCAATGTATGTATCATAGTAAGCTAGATAATCATCAATTCAGAATATCAAATAGTGTCTAAACACAACAACATGATAAGCAATGTATAGCAATAAAAAATAACATCTATTTCTTATTATCAAAACATGAGAGCTCATAGCAATCATAAAAGTACACATCTTAAAAAATGTCATATTGACTCATCATCAACTTCAGTAAGTACACACTGGTAATACAAAACTTTAAAAGTGTTCATATATGTTTCCAATATACAAATAAGCAAACAATATAGCATCATTATTTATCAATATCAAAAAAAAATTTATCTAACATATGTCTGAATGGTATGAGACATTCAAAGCATCTACTCATAGTGTGAATGACAATTCAGTAAAGCAAAAAAATTCTTAAATTAACATAAAGGTTCAAATTCAAGGTATACAAGTGTACATCATATGTATGCAAGATATGCATAATAACTCATTTGTCAAAGTTCAAATTCGAAATATTCATGTTATTCATATTACACATGTATTAAAAAAAACAAGTCATTTCAATGAATAAATAAAATGGTCGCAATATTATCTGAAAGCAGAAAAATTCTGAAAATACAAAGTTTTTAAATGTATTAGATACATCAGTTTCAAAGTGTAATCATATCAAATGTCAAAAAGCTTTTAGACAAACTATCCTTAAAATCAACTATGATTCCAAGTTACTCAGTTAATAATCAATCATATTATCAAACGTCAGCAAACCAAATCATTAATGCAAGCATAGTAAAAGCAAAGTAATTATATCAAGGTTTAAAATATAATAAAAGTCCAAATTCAAAACAAATCAAATTTCTCTAAGTTTCGAACAAAATCGTATTCAAGCTCGTATCGTATAAGTAAATCACAGTCAAGTTCAGTCAACTGTAAGTAGCTAACGTGTGGTCGTATGGTCAGGTACTTACAAACAGGTACAAAGAGTTTTCTCCCCTTGCCCTTTAATAAGCATGTGCCAATTCCCGTTCGAGGCATGTGAGTGGCTACGCTAGGATAAAATTTCTCGTTAGTTAAATTATCAATATTTAACAGAAAAGTTTGCAATGTCAGCATACTTATACAATAAACAGGCCACACAAAACAAACAGTTCGCTTACCTGTTAGTTTGTCGTCCTTGGTGGCTCCTGTACTACTGACTTGCAATTTAATAGCCTCCCCTGGCGTCTTAAAATCTTGACTCTGATTGAGCTTACCTTTCTTTTTCGTATCATTGCCATCACTAAACTCCTCTATCTGTCCTTTCCTTCTTTTACCATTAGTCTGTCTTAGATTAATCAATCTTTTATTTAGGCCAACATCTTTTGTGCCTAAGTGTAAGTCATCCTTCCTTTTTTCTAAAACCGTACTTTCAAAATACCCTTGTTTTGATTTTTTTCTTCTAACATTCTTATTCGCCTTAACAGACTCATCCCTGGTCTGCTGCTCGTGGCGTGTTAAACCCACGCTATCGTTACATCTGATGACCTTCCGCGAAGCGTCCATCAGTGTATTATCCCTTTGTTCACATTGAACCACAATAACGGTCTCTCCCGTTAGCTGTTGCGTGCTTTGTTTGGCTTTCATGCAAAGACGCGAAAGTTTTCCTTGACCCATGGTCAATTTGCTCGATCCTACTCTCCGGTCAAGGTCAGCGTCTACTAGCACTTTGATGTCGGTCGTGGCGTCCGACCTACCACCTTTCTCTCCCCTTGTTCCTGGTAAACTTGTCTTACCGTCGCCCGTCTTTGTTTGTGTTAACGCCAACGCTCTCGTCTCAACCAAAGGCGTGACCTTTGCACTTG
>MUZC01001830.1:11517-22237 GCA_002072015.1 Radix auricularia | reverse complement strand
GTGGTTCTCAACTTTTTGACACATAGACCCCTTTTTCATTTTCTAAACTTATCCAAGAACCGCAAGTGAAAAAACTACATAAACGCATAGAGAAAAAATAAAAACTAAAACAATAGCAACATTTTGATGAAGTATTTAATGAAAATTATATGTTTTGATTTAAATAAAATTTAAAAGCAATTAATGACGCAGATTAGCATATGCTACATACATATGCACTTATTCATATACAAACAGCTGGTGAGTGAAATAAAATTGTATCAATAAAAAATTAAAAATAACATTTAATTTGTCTTAGCTCCATATTATATAAATGAATTAAAAGGAAGATTTAAAACAGTTCGTTTTCTCTCGTTAGCTAGCAGTCAGTGAAATGATGACGTGTGTATGTGGCTTGGTACTTCAGATTTAGTAAATCCTCAACAAGCCTGTTGTTTGCGAGCATGTATATATACCCAATATCTTTTTCAACGTCCAACTAAGCACACCCGATCCGATGTAGTCGGTCAATAAAAAGGTCACGTGGTCAGGTAGATTCACTTTACCCCCCGTCATTTTATTTACATTTCCCGTAAATCTCGCCAGCAAAGGTTGACCTGTGGTCGTCGCTTAGTCTAGCCCTCGTAACATGTCCTGATGTAACATGGGCCAGCCAGCGAACAGTGCCTGATCTCGGTAGACTTCAATTGATCTCTCCACCCCGATCAAAGTGGCGATGTAATAGGGCTATAAAAATGCACGTGGTCAGATAGTTCTCTGTAAAGATACCTAAATTTATTCTGCCTCTCATTCCATTATTTACCTTCTCATAACACTCGCCACAACCATAGGTATACATTACCACTATAACACAAAAGTCAATCTTCCCTCCACTCCCATGCCAAACATACTTAGAAAGGACCACATTTATCTTTAGTTTTTTAAACATGTTTTCCCAGTGGTTTCACACTTTTAATCGTAAAATCAAAATCAATTAATGAAATATAAAAAAACAACAAACCAATTTGTTATTAATGTGTTGACATAAATGGCGAACCTCGCAGCACTGAAACCAACACAAACCTGCGCCCTTTCATTCACTTCTGTTTCTTGTGTAGACCTACCTAGCATAAAAACTGAATTGTAATAAGATGTACAAAGTTGTCAGTATATAAAGTTAATACATTAAATAGTTACTAACACCGCGTAGCGGACAATATCGTTCAAGCAGCTGGGCCCGTATGACATAACATAACGTTCCTTAATTGTTGTTGACGTTTTGTTCAGTTTATTTTCGCCTTAGTTTATGCGTATGACGAATGCATTGATAGGATGAATAAAAGTTTATAATGCATTATAGTTCACAGCAGTTTGTTACTGAGTGTGTAAAATGAGGTGCATAGATAGTAGCTAGGTTTCATTGTATGGCGATCATTAAGGTGAAAATACTGCGGCGTTATAATGGTTGCCCTGCCAAACTTTAAAAAAAATTAAAGCCCCCTTGTCGAAACGGCACGTGGTCGACTGTCCGATGGTTACACATTGGCATGTTACGAAGGCTAGACAAAGTGGCGACCACGGACCGCCTGTTATGGAGAAGGTAAACAAAGAGATTGTTTGCTGAAAAAATGTAGGTACATTAAACAGGATTATCTGAACACATTGCCTTTTTATTATCCAATTATATCGGATTGGATTGGTGAAGGAGTTGGATAGATTTGGAAAGATCTAATATTAAACCATATTATTTTTATTTTTAAAAACTAGAAGAAAAAAAACAATTTTTTGCGAAGTAAAAACGAGGGTCAAAACATCCGAGGATCAAAAAGTTCTGTAGTCAAACTGTCTCTGCGCCTCCCACCACAAACCCCCTCAATAAATCGATTTAATCTATGTTTGCTAGTCTCTATCGAGCTTTCTGCACAATACATATGACTAAAGTAATAACAGTTATAATTTTATTTTTTAATTTTTTTTAATGTGCCCTGAAACTGTGTATACTATCTTTAAAACACCACACCAACATTTATTTATACACACCTCCAGTTGATTATTTTAAATTTTATATTGTTCCTTCTCTACAAAAAAGCTTGCATTATCACAAGCAAAAGAAAAAAGTCGCTATTTTGATACAGTCGCTGTTTTGATACAGTCGCTGTTTTGATACAGTCGCTATTTTGACCGTCGCTGTTTTGACACAGTCGCTGTTTTGAAGTCGCTGTTATGACGGTCGCTGTTTTGACCGTCGCTGTTTTGCCCCGATGCGGTTAGTAATTTAGAATAGACTAGAATAATTTGCTGGCCGATTGTTGTCCACAAGTTTATCATTACATTTTTGAAAAAAAATAAGATCATTCGGCACCTTATAAAAAATAAAAAAGAAGCAAGTAAAAAACAAATATATTATTTCTCATTTCTCATATGTTCGTTTTGTAATATATACATGATTAACTCAAGTGCTTCAGTCTCAGTAATAAAACGATGAAGACAGCAGACAATTTATATCTTCTCTATAATGTATCAATAACATGGAACTTAAGACATTTTAAAACGGTTGAATCATTAACAATAAATGTGCATATGATTTTTAACATAGACGACATAATAACAATGAAATCAGGAAGAAGTAAAGACACACATTGAAACATAAGACTTTGATCTATTTTATTTTGGAAAAAGGTAATATTGCAAGTGATATGTGTAAATTAAATAAGTTCAGCAATTAATTATGATTTAGAAATACAACACAAAAATAACTAAATACAACCCTCAGATAGACATAAGGATATAAACATCTTTCTTATTCTGTAAGCAAGAACAAAAGCGTACACGTTTTCTTTCTTCCCGCCCGATATTTGGGTGTGGAATTGGTTGCCTGATCAAACAAGGAAAGCCAACACTTTATCATCATTAAAAACTCTAATAAGAATCCAGGATTAAACACAAACCATAGATAAACGTAGGATACAATTATCTTCTGTACAGAAGGAGCGTCTGTAACATGTAAGATATGTAAAGGAGGAACCATTCTGAAAATCCAAGAATTTATTTTGTTATTCATCGGGAACTGGTGAAATGAAGGAACAAGAGAGTTGATGGATCACGTGACTATGTAGTTTCTTCTTCTTTAACTTTGAGTCAAGGGAAGTAACTGCGGGTATTTGAGAGGGCCATTAATCTCATCTTACAATTTTTTAAAATGTTATCTCACCATAAATTTTATCAACTAGGCTACAGAGTCTCTCAAAATGGCCGTCTATAAATGACGTCACGTACTTAGGTGGTGGGGGAAAAAGGGCGACCATTTGTGACAATTAGTGGCGTAGGGGAGAAAATGAAATATCAGTGTTGTTTTTGTTAGACCAGGTGGGGGCGAACCGCCCGGGGTGACACCAAATTTTGAAGACACCAAAGACATTAAACTTTTACAGTGTTCGATTTATGTCAGAAAAAAAGAAGAGGAATATCTTTCAACTAAACAGAACTTAAGAAATACAATGAATTACGTTAAATGCAATACTTGCATATAAAAACGATTTTTTTTTTAAAAAGAAAAGAGAAACAGTCGCAGCAGAAAGAAATTTTAAAAATGCTGAACACGAAAGAGGTGGTTTATTCAATTTTTAAAGATATAAGACCATTTGGGCTTTTACATGGACACCACAGTGATGTGGGGAAAGTGCGATTGTCCTAATAGTTTTTTAAAATGGATTTGCGTAGTGTTTTTTTTTTAATTTTAACGAAGAAATTCCTGAATTCATTTTTTTTAGTTAGTATTTGTTTTATTTCCATTTAGTAAACGCGTGCAGCACAAATATACACATTTATACACAGGTAGTCCTCCGGTTACGACGGTTCCATCCAGACTTACGCTATTTCGTGGTCACGAAAAAATGTGGGTGAGACTGAAATCAGGCCTATTAATTAGTAAGTAGAAAACAGTTAAATAACAGTGAACGTTTAGACAAAGAGGCTTCCTCAACGAACAAATAATACACAAATAAAACACAAATAAAACGAATATAAAGAAATGAAACTAAAAACGTAGCTGCGGTGAAATCCTTTCCCTGTGCCAGACAAAATATTTTTTAAAAGAGTTCTTTAAAAAATGGACTATTTCTGAAGATAAGCTGTCTTTGAAATTCACTTAAATATTCTTCCATTAAGTTGGCAGCTGCCCATCTGATAGCATCATTGCTGAGTACAGTCAGGTTTATAAGAAAGACGAATTTCTCATGGATGTCTTTACATGCCCATAACCGATGTTGTATGGCTCAAAAAAGTTTTTCAATAATTAAAATATTTTTTTTTTAAAAATCCACCGTGTTTGTGATGTCCTTTGATGAAACTGGCACTCTCTTTTTTATAGTATTGAACTAGATTGTTTATACTCTCATTTCCCTCGAACATGTCATTTTCTTGTTTCATTGGAATCAAATTAAGAATTATTTTTTTTGGTATAAAAATATATTTAAAAAAAAAATATTTAATAAAAATAATAAAAACTGTATGAAAAAGCTATTTTTAAACTTTAATTTATGACAGGATAAATGAAAAATGTATATACACTAATAATGTTCTTATGTTCAATGCAAATTCATGATTGTGATAAATACGCCATTCGTCTGATGTCAGTTAAGTTGTTGACTGGTATGTATGTAAATATAAGCTGTGTTCACGTCCTCAATAAAGAAACAGTTAAAGTTGTAGAATTGATAAAGCCCTTTTGATCGGTAAAGTTAGGTCTGAGTCTAAAAGTGTTGATTTTTGAGTCAATATGGCAGACATTTTAATCATCAGTGAATCATTAAATAATACGACGGAAAAGTTGGTAAGCATTCAGAATTATAAATTATGAATCGATTTGAAAATATAAAATACTACAAATATTTTATTAAATTTTCATTAAACACATTAAAATGAATCGGTTAAAATTTTAAAGATTAATCGATTAATTAATCGTTAATTTCAGCGGAATGTACACTTATTAATAATTTGAACTGTATTCATACACAAATAAGAATTGAGTCGCATCTGATAATTCTTTTTTTAATGAAAAGTTTTTGTTTCATGATTCAGGACGCATATGAAGATGGTCTTTGAGTAGATAGTGAGTATAGCCTCGTCAGGACGACCCAATATGCGGCTGCATAAGCGCTCGTTCACTTCCGGTTATTGCTATTCTTGGTAACATTTTTTTATAAGGTTAAAAATTTCATCAGCGAATGTGTGGCTGAGTGGTCATATTCATAGTATGATAGTACGCTACATCGCAGGTCCGGGTTTCGATTTCTTATTGATGCCAATTTTTTGTTGTTGTTTTTTTCCCCAAACAATACTACATGAATTGATAATGAATAAGATTTTTTTTTAATGGTTTGTTTTGATGTTAGGTTTAGACTTTAGGGTTACGTTAGGTGATAGTTATTAGGGTTTGGGTTAGGTTTAGAGATAGTTTTTAGGGTTTGGGTTAGGTTTAGTGATAGCTTTTAGGGTTTGGGTTAGGTTTAGTGATAGTTTTTAGGGTTGGGTTAGGTTTAGTGATAGTTTTTAGGGTTTTGGGTTAGGTTTAGTGATAGATTTTAGAGATTGTTTGAATGCACATATATAATCGGAGGTTCAATAAAAGGCGCAGTGAATACTTGTAACTCTTCAATTTTATAAACATCATTTTATAAACAATGTTACTAAGAATAACAATAACCGGAAGTGGACGAGCGCGTATGCAGCCGCAAATTGGGTCGTCCTGACGAGGCGATACTCACTACCCTTTGAGTAATCGCCGCACCAATAAGCACCGTACTGATATATTAAATATGCAGTGTTACTAAAATAAATTTATTAAAGAAGTTTCATTGAATCTTATTTTTGGACAGGTTTATTAGAAATTATTTACAACTCTATGATACGTCCCATTAATAACGTGAATTACTTAAATGTTTTTGTAAATGCATTAGAGATTAATGCATAGAAATATAAGATTCAAAGATAAAAATAGATTTAAAATCGCTTTCATTTCATGTAAGAAAACAGTGACATTTATATATTTTTCTTAATAAATCTTTATTGGTAACCGTTTCAAACGCGACTATGACTGCATAAAATGTACATTGTTTTATCCTAGTGGCACGCCACTTTACCTCGAAACCTAAAATTAGGGACACAAATAATAAAATTCCAGCAATGAATAGTTTAGTTTCTCCTAACACCCCTACGACCTTACTTCTATTTGCTCATTTCAATCTTGGTTCTTGCTGCCATTATTCAAGATATCTACAAGAGTTAGTAATTTAGAATAGACTAGAATAATTTGTGGCTGATTGTTGTCCACAAGTTTATCATTACATTTTTGAAAAATGAGATCATTCGGCACCTTATAAAGTAAAGAAGAAGTTAGTAAAAAACATATATATTATTTCTCATTTCTCATATGATGGTTTTGTAATATATACATGATTAACTCTAGTGCTTCAGTTTCAGTAATAAAACTATGAAGACAGTATACAATTATTTACATCTTCTCTATNGTCCTGACGAGGCGATACTCACTACCCTTTGAGTAATCGCCGCACCAATAAGCACCGTACTGATATATTAAATATGCAGTGTTACTAAAATAAATTTATTAAAGAAGTTTCATTGAATCTTATTTTTGGACAGGTTTATTAGAAATTATTTACAACTCTATGATACGTCCCATTAATAACGTGAATTACTTAAATGTTTTTGTAAATGCATTAGAGATTAATGCATAGAAATATAAGATTCAAAGATAAAAATAGATTTAAAATCGCTTTCATTTCATGTAAGAAAACAGTGACATTTATATATTTTTCTTAATAAATCTTTATTGGTAACCGTTTCAAACGCGACTATGACTGCATAAAATGTACATTGTTTTATCCTAGTGGCACGCCACTTGACCTCGATCCCTAAAATTAGGGACACAAATAATAAAATTCCAGCAATGAATAGTTTAGTTTCTCCTAACACCCCTACGACCTTACTTCTATTTGCTCATTTCATTCTTGGTTCTTGCTGCCATTATTCAAGATATCTACAAGAGTTAGTAATTTAGAATAGACTAGAATAATTTGTGGCTGATTGTTGTCCACAAGTTTATCATTACATTTTTGAAAAATGAGATCATTCGGCACCTTATAAAGTAAAGAAGAAGTTAGTAAAAAACATATATATTATTTCTCATTTCTCATATGATGGTTTTGTAATATATACATGATTAACTCTAGTGCTTCAGTTTCAGTAATAAAACTATGAAGACAGTATACAATTATTTACATCTTCTCTATTATGTATTAATAACATGGAACTTAAGACATTTTAAAACGGTTGTATCATTAGCAATAAATTTGCATATGATTCTTAACATAGATTACAGAATTACAATGAAATCAGGAAGAAGTAAAGACACATATTGAAGTATAAGCAGTGGCGGATTTAGCTTTGTCTGCGTGGGTGGGGGGCCAGGAGAATTTTAGGGGGCGCCGCAAAATTTTACTAATATCAGAGCATTGGATAAATACTAGGGCTGTTAACGATTAATTTGAATTTAATTGTTAATTTTTGAAAAATTAACGATTAATTAATCGTTAATTTCGATTAAAGCCAAAAATTTTAATTGATTATGTCATAAGAAACAGTCATTTCACGTTCTTGTTGAAAATCTAAATAACACTGGCATGTCTCCTTTATATGTCTTATTTTTCACCAACTACACAAAAAGACAAGTGTGTTGACATTAATTGGTTCATGCGATGAGCGGATCTGATTGACAATATAACCAGCCGAGCTGAATAATCATTCACATGGAACTGAGAAAACTTAAACTGGTATGCTCAAAACGGTCTTTGCAAGAAATAGCCTTATCGGATATCGGTGTTCATTAATTTTCCACCCTTGTACAGGATTAATGGATTCAAGAACTTCCATCTCCATTTTGTAACGCAGTAATTCACCAGAAGGGCTGTCGTCATTTCTATTTCAGAGTCAAACTCCATTACTGCCATTACCAAAGTGTTCGTGTAATCTTCAGAAAATTATTTATCATCCACATTTTTTAAAAAATAATTTTTTGTTGACTTTTTGACTTCAAATTATTTAAAGTGATGGGTCGATTAATTGTTAAAAATAATTTAATCCTTAAAATTTTTAAGGATTAGTCGAGAAATTAATCGTTAATATCAGCAGCCGTTTTCAATACTAATTTAGAAAATTTCCAAATCAACAAACAAGTCAAACAGAAGAAACAATATAAACAGATATGTTTTCAAAATAGTAACGTATATTTATTTCAGAAGTATATTTATTGATCTAAGAAAGAAACTTAGTTTATGCGAATTTATATAGAGCCCTGAGTAGGGCTGTCAATTTTTTGAAGAATGCTGCCCGGGTACCCGTCCAAATTTCGAACGGGTACCCGGGTTACCCGTTCAAAACATCGCATTATTTTCACCGTCATACAGCTATACTATGCAACCTAGCCACCTTCCATGCCCCTTATTTCTCATTAACCACACGGCCGACGTCTAAAAGTGACGTCACGTGATTTTGGTTGATTTATACCCCCCTCCCCGCCATTGTCACGAAAACTTAGAACCCCGTTAGAACAAAGCTTTGCAGCCGCGCGCCCCTCCCCAATAATAGCTGTACTTCCTTTTTGACAATGAGCATTTGTGAAATAACTTTATTGTCACTTAAGTTTGTATTTAATGTGAAGTTGAACTCTATTATCGATACACGTGTAAATTCATGTAAATCGTCAATAAATAAATTGTAAGCATCCAAGTTTTTAAGTGGAACATTCATTTTAAGTTGCACGTTTTTATGTGATGTCACATTTCTAAAACACCCCCCCCCTTCGTCACAAATGTATGATCGCCTTCTCCGTAGGTGCTAAACGTCATTTTATTTTATTAGACTGTTAGTAACTAATTTATGGACTATTAAAAAATTACAAATTTCGGTGTATTATTTTTTTTTTAATGATGCACTCGTGGGAACGAACACGCAAAACACAATCGAATGGGGGGGGGGGAGAGGGGGAGATAAACAACGTCTACAATCGGAAATCCTATGTCGGCGTATTTCAAAGTAACTTTAATGTTTAAAGCAGGGATGTTTTTATTAACAATACCAAACACGGCCTCAATCATCGCTATGCAGTCCCGCCCCACGGCCGACGACTTACCCATTTGAATTGTTAGTAACTGATTAATTTATCAACTTTAAATACTGACAACCTTGTACATCAGTTTTTCTAGGTCAACACGTATTAATTTACACAAGAAGCACAAGCGAATGCAAGGGGTGTGGGTTATATGAATGAAGGGAGGAGAGGGGGTAGATAAACAACATTTGCTAGTATCAATCGGTGTATTTCAAAGTGAAGTTACTGTCACAGAAGTTGTTTTTTTTTTTACTAACAAACGCCGCTTTTATCTCTAACATCATTAGAGATGAGGACTTTTTTTTCCCTTATCTATATGATTCTTTTAAAGCGCCAAACCCTTTTTGTTTTTGCGATTTCTGTTTCACGTTGAGAGAAAAAGATGTATCAAAGTACATTTCCCGTTGACAGATATTTCTCCTTAGATATAATTTACTGCATTTATTTCAAAGAAACATTTTCATTTAAAAAATTATTTCGGAAAAAAAAAAAGCCGAATGGGAGCCAAAGTTTGGCCTCCGTTAATATAGACATTAAAGTTACATTTTTACGGGTACCCGGGCGGAATTTTACTACCCGGGTAATCTGATGGCAACGTTGACAGGCCTAGCCCTGAGCCATATTTCAAATCCTTTCTATGTGGAGTGAAACGATTTATCGTTGATTGAAAGTCAATGTTCTCACCTAGATCACGTTCATTTGATATTAATGCCAATCCAGACAGACGTTCGTTTGTCATTGTTGAGCGCAAATAATTTTTGATGATTTTCAATCATTGATAACAGGAAGATTCAAGTAAATGTTTATAGAATATTGACAAACAAGAGAGACCTGATGCCATTTATTTTTCAATAAAGAATGGTAGAGACTCTTTAAGTTGTAGCTCACTAGATAGTGATGGACGTTGTGATGCATGCAAATTTTAAAGGTATAATATTCAAGAATGCTTCTTCTAGGTTAATGTGTTTGTAAATTTTGCATAAACTTCGAAGATAATCTTTATTTTCTTCCAACAATTTTGATGGATCAATACAATATACATAAATAGCTGTGCCCCTAAAGTCATTAAATCGATAATCTATTTATTTTAGAAGTGTATCCAATATAGTGAAGTACGTTTCAGATTTAAACTGTTAGTTGGATCATCAGCCCTTTCAACTCTACTAAGTTCACCTGCCTTAATTTTATTTTCTGCAACTCGCGTTTCTTTAAATGTTGTTTTTAACATCTAGTTTGGAACAATTTTTGTTAATAAATTATTAGACATCTACTTTCAGAATTTTAAAAAGCTTGATCGCTTCTCATTTCAACAAACTTATTTCTTCCAACATCGATCAATCGTTTTGCAATTGCAATGTCAATACTCATTAGCTGCAAGTGGTTTAATAACATGAAAATATCAACCAACTTTTGTACAAATAGCATCAGAAAAAAACAAAAGAATATTTTGTTATTAAAGCAGATAGTCCCATTGCTTCTGCTCTGACACTTCCTTTATGTTATGTCGATGGCCTTGAAATTATATCTTCTAGAGTGGCTAGAATAGCAGAGAAT
>MUZC01001829.1:12967-33149 GCA_002072015.1 Radix auricularia | reverse complement strand
AGTGATTGGATGTGTAGAAGGGAGTGTTCGTATAGTAATGTTTGTTGGTGGGTGGAGTGATTGGATGTGTAGAAGGGAGTGTTCGTATAGTAATGTTTGTTGGTGGGTGGAGTGATTGGATGTGTAGAAGGGAGTGTACGTATAGTAATGTTTGTTGGTGGGTCAAGTGATTTGATGTGTAGAAGGGAGTGTTCGTATAGTAATGTTTGTTGGTGGATGGAGTGATTGGATGTGTAGAAGGGAGTGTTCGTATAGTAATGTTTGTTGGTGGGTGAAGTGATTGGATGTGTAGAAGGGAGTGTTTGTATAGTAATGTTTGTTGGTGGGTGAAGTGATTGGATGTGTAGTAGGGAGTGTTCGTATAGTAATTTTTGTTGGTGGGTGAAGTGATTGGATGTGTAGAAGGGAGTGTTCGTATAGTAATGTTTGATATTTTACTTTGATACTTTATGTTTATAAGGGAGTGTTCGTATAGTAATGTTTGTTGGTGGGTGGAGTGATTGGATGTGTAGAAGGGAATGTTCGTATAGTAATGTTTGTTGGTGGGTGAAGTGATTGGATGTGTAGAAGGGAGTGTTCGTATAGTAATATTTGTTGGTGGGTGAAGTGATGGGATGTGTAGAAGGGAGTGTTCGTATAGTAATGTTTGTTGGTGGGTGGAGTGATTGGATGTGTAGAAGGGAGTGTTCGTATAGTAATGTTTGTTGGTGGGTGAAGTGATTGGTTGTGTAGAAGGGAGTGTTCGTATAGTAATGTTTGTTGGTGGGTGAAGTGATTGGATGTGTAGAAGGGAGTGTTCTTATAGTAATGTTTGTTGGTGGGTGAATTGATGGGATGTGTAGAAGGGAGTGTTCGTATAGTAATGTTTGTTGGTGGGTGGAGTGATTGGATGTGTAGAAGGGAGTGTTCGTATAGTAATGTTTGTTAGTGGGTGGAGTGATTGGATGTGTAGAAGGGAGTGTTCGTATAGTAATGTTTGTTGGTGGGTGGAGGAATGTCTTACAAGAATTAAGTTTCGTTGACAACAATTAGGATACTTCCAAAGTTATGGCGTAAGTTAGAGGAATGTTTAAACATCTAACCTTGGTTATGGAAGGAAATATAACACCGTAAAGGGAGGAGAGAGGATCATGGGGTATTTTAATTCGCAATTGTTTTGGTTATCTCTGCAATATCTTTATTTATATATATAAGGGCTGGTAAAAAAATTAATAAATTGTTAATTTATGTAGCGCTATATCACAGCAAGGAGCCGGCTCACAGCGCTTTACGTGGAGATAACAACATACATATATTAATTAAATAAACATTCAAATCATAATAATCACATAAATGACAGTACGTTAATCATCAAAAAGAAATGTTGTTTCATTAATTTTGAGAATAAATTTTCAAAAGATCCGTCTTAAGTGCACTGAGTTCAGTCTTGAGGGACTTAGTAGTTGAAATGCTAATGATGTGTAATGGTAGAAAAATATCCACTGTTCGGTTTCACAAAAAGAGAATGACCTTTCCCAAATGTTTTAGTTCGTGTTTTAGGAACACTGAGAATGCGTGTATCTGCAGAAGAGCGTAGCTGACGACTTGGTGAGTAGACCGACAGAAGTTCAGTAAGATAGGAAGGGGATGAGTCAGAAAAGAAGTTGTGACAGAGAACGGCCAGTTTGTAAACAACTCTGGCTTGTATGGGTAGCCAATGAAGTGAGTAAAGTAGCGGAGTAACATGGCCATGTTTTTTGCCTTTAGAACTAATCTGGCAGCTGAATTTTGAACTCTCTGTAGTTTTTCAATGCATTGTTTGGGCGCACCTGACAGAAGAGAATTGCAGTAATCAATACGAGCTAGAATAAGAGCACATATAGAGTTTTAGTTGCACTAACTGTTAAGTAATGATGGATTGAGCTGATCTGACGAATTGCAGTGTAGGCAGCCCGACATATGTGATTGATGAAGTTAATGGTAGACATGTTGTCAGAAATAATGTAGCCAAGATTCCTAGTCGATGTTGTGAACAGTATATCAGAACTAGCCACCTGAATAGAATTCGGAATAGACAAACTACTGCGTGATTTATTGTTACAGAATAGCAGTGCTTCTGTCTTCCTATCATTCAGTTTGAGCTTTCTAAAAGTTATCCAAGACTTTAACCTCACCAATGCACTTCTGTATCAATTGGACAGTGAAGTCAATATCAGAGGGATCAGTGTGAGTGTAAAGTTGAGTATCAGCAAATGAGTGACTTTTAATGGAATGCTTTTCGAGCAGTAGAAGTAGTGGCCTTATATACAGTACGAAAAATATAAATAAAAACAAATTTTGTTTGATCAATCCGAAAAAATTAATTAATTTCGACTAATTTTATTATATATAACGCTCATATAGATCCCGCTTTGTCGCGATTCATTATTTCGTGAAATCGGTTTAATCGCGGTAATTCCATTGTTTAATAATTCTGTGACGTAACACAGCAAATTCGTTCTCCTATGCATACAAAATAAGGAAGAAAACCCTTTTAACGCAATTTCGCTAGGGAATTGCGTTAATAAATTTGAAATGTCTGTGCCCATGTGAACTTGCCTATGCAACTCCTCCTGAACCATACCAGATAGAGGGTTCGGGTCTTAGCAAATAAGCTTAGGCGGTCCCAAGGATGTGCAACGGCCAAAAAATATCGAACCAGTTTACTGGATTTCCTGAAAAATATCGGTATTTTGCCAATTTCTCTCCAACCAGAACAACTATCGAGTTGAAACAAACATCAAATAATAGCTAATAATATTAAGAACAATGTTGGAGAAGGAATTTTTAAAAATCTCTTTTCGTTCGACTCCTGTAATTTTAGCAGCAATTTGTAGATAGCAATTCTTTTGTTTAGTCTAGTTTTAAAATTATTGATTTGAAATTACTTTTAATGTAATCCAGAATGATAGTTAATGGGGTTTTCCCGCTTTGTGAATGCTTATGTTAGATTGTTGCTTGGTGCGCCTTATATTGACACATTCCATGTGTGATGTAGTGTGAGGGGATATGACGTCAGATTGTGTTTATTTTCAGAATTACTTATTTTAATCGAATATTGATGCCTTGTTGGGTAATTGCGTTTAAATATTCATTCGAATTTTTATTACTTGGTTGTGTACGTATGCATGTCTAATGTCTAAATAAATAATTATAATACAAGGGAAAACCATGTAAGTAACAAATAATGTTAATTATTGATAAGTTGGAGAAAAAAGATATTTGATATCTTCTTAAATTTTAATCGAATTTTAATCGATCAAATTAATATAATCGAATCAAAATTTTAACGATTAATCGAGACTAAACATTTTTAACTAAGATACAAAAAAAAAGCTTTCATTTCTTGATTAAAATTGAAGTTTTTTAAGTTGGCATTAGCTTTAATGTATTTATGTTGTCAGCCATGCCCTGCTCAATAGCAAAAAATAGCAATAAATTAGTCAATCCTGTTGTATTCATCATTGATCATAGTTAATTTTTCATTAACTGAATTTTAAAGAAACTTTTTTTAACACTTTGCATTAATTCAAACAGTTGTAAGCAATGTTCAAATAAATTATATTATTTTAGCCAGAGTAACTTCGAGCCTAAATATATCTTAATAAACTTGAATACATCAAGTGGTATTGGTATTTTTAACCCGTGAAAAGACTGCGTAACAACGTTCAAGTGAAATAGAGAGCTCGTTTCAATTAGAGTACTATGTAAACAAATTAGTTTTAATGAACTGTTTAAGCGATATTTTACTTTGATACTTTATGTTTATGCGTCTCTCTTGAACCCTTGTATAATTTCCAGCCACGAATAAGGAGTAACACACTTTATGCGTCTATCATTTCATATAATATGTCTTTTGCAGACTCGCTTTCATTAAGATAAAATTTTTGAAACGTCTACTTTTTCATTATCCATTTTTAATACTAGGCGAATCGCGGCGAAACATACGCCACAGAATCGCTCATTGATTAGTGAAGACTTCTTGAAAGATACAGAGTTGATCTAATGGAGTGATTTTGAGGGTAAAACTGTAACATGTAATTGCGTGAAAAGATTGACCTCTGGAGAGAGCAACACACAAATGTCCGTGACTGAAGACCGGTTTTTTTAAAGATAGAGGCAGATTTTTTTTAAAAAGTTTATCCCTGTGCCTTATTAATTGTCATTGCATAGGCTAATCTCAGAGGAAATTGTCACCGCGTACAAGTAAAAAGTAAATTTGAATGTGATGCAGTGAATGAAGCATTGTCTCCATGAAATACATGTGAAGCGGTGGCCATGTTCGCAAAGAGAAGGGGAAAAGAACTGGCACAAATAGCAACTTGAAGAGACCAGATCAACGCAAGTGAACGTTGTTCAATCGACCGCAGAGCTCATATCTCGGGACGAATGATGGGCGGGGAAGGGTAGGAGAGGTTTTCCTACGCCTTCTTGCTTTTACATATTTTATATATATATATATGGATAGATAGATAGATAGATTGATATTAATGTGAAATATATAAAGTGTTATCGAATACCTTGAACAATATTTGGTATCTGGTTTCTGAAAGATGATTTTTCACTGAACTGTATCTCCTAAAATTGCTACGATCTCAGTTTGAATTTGAGTTAACCCTATTTTTTTTTACCATTTTCAAACGATGTTATCGGAGTGCTACATCGTACTTTTCAAGAAAACGCTTTTACTTGCGACAGTATTGTCCTATCTGTGACTTCAAAAAGCCATATTCAATTTTGCTAGGTGTTGATTGTGTAAAACATTCTAACAAGAACTTCTTGCCACTTTGTTTTCTTTTCTTTTACAACAACGCATCATTGTTATTTGTTAGTCTATTTTTAAATCCTTTATATTAACTAGTGGTGTCTGACACGTGCGACCGACCGACCTTGCCGAAAAAAAACTTTGGATCGATTTTAAAGGCACTTTCTCGTAAGCTGGCGAGCTGAAATTTTGCTGGCAGACTCATGCTAATGATCATAATGATGTTTCAAAATTTCAAATCGATCGAATGGACAGTAATTGAATTATTGAATTTTTAAATTATTTTATTTATCTCTTTATATCATGTTAATTTTTTGAGATAGAGTGTTGTGGTGAGTAATATGTTCAACAACCTTTCATGTCGCGCAACAAGGTGCGCATTTCATTGACATTCCTTTTTAAAAATGTATTCACGATTGGTGCGCATTATATTAAGCACGTTTTACGAGACATAACTAGAATTTGTATTTTCGGATTGTTTTGCCCTGCGTATTAGACTATAGACTAATGAACATCCTAATAGTTATGTCTCGGATAAGCAATGTTGTCCATTATTTTTCTTTATGCCACAAAACAAAAGATATTACATTTAAGTTTAAGATAATGATGAGTTGGAAGAAAAAACCATTTAATTTTAAGTACGCGAACAATGTTTTTACACCAGTCTGTTATTTACATTAAAATCATACTTGTATCACTTATCTGTACAAGCATTTTAGTGTAATGTTTGTAGACTGCTTCAGGCCAAGACGGGTCTTAGCTTTTGCGGAGCCCTGAGCTGCTTAGTGTGCGAAACGAGTTGTGCGGGGCCTAGTTTGGGTAGGGATAAGGAATTAATAAGGATAATAAGTGAAAATTTAAACAGTTCGGGCCTATAGAAGAGCGTTGGCCACAACGGCCGCATAGGTTGCAGTGGCCTAAAACCGTCCTGTTTCAGACCCTGTGTTTTTTAAGGTCTGTAACATTTAGTACCAGAAAACTTATAATTAAGTAATAATGGGTTTTGATATTTTAAAATTATTAGACAGTTTACTTATTTTAATGCAGTGTCTTCATTTCTTGTCTTTTATTTACCTTTAACATGTTACAATTTTAGAAGCTATTTCAAACGAGAAATATTCGGGCCCCCCCCCACCACCACAATGTGCAAAAAAAAAAAGACCTTTCAATTGGCTGATGTTTGAAATTGATAGGAAACGGTCATTTTTCCGTTGTCAACACTATCGGCTGTCAACAAAGTAACCACCACACCAGCGTCCAGATATCACACGACTTAAACCCCCAGTTATCATACGACTTTAACCCCCAGTTATCATACGACTTAAACCCCCAGTTATCATACGACTTAAACCCCCAGTTATCATACGACTTAAACCCCCAGTTATCATACGACTTAAACCCCCAGTTATCATACGGCTTAAACACCTCTGGTTTTATAGTACAGCAGTATTAGTATCGGTAACAAATTATGGCCATTAAGGAATTTCTTACTCGGCTTTTCTTTTGTTTCGATTAAAAAGCTAAACTTTCTTGTAAAATCTTACTTGTTATAAACTAATTAATGATCAGGAATGTGCCGCCCCTAGCCAAGTGCCACCCGGGGCATTTGCCCCCCTCGCTACGCAACTGTAGACTATGTACCTCCACACCTAATTCGGTGCCGAATAACATATTTCTACACCAGTTAGGGCCACTACTTTCTACGCCCCCTCCCCCACACAAAAAAAAATGTTCAAGTGAGCAACTGTCATATTAGGCTCGGGCTCAGAATAACTGGACTTATGAAGGGCCCCATATCTCAAATAGCTTAGTGCCTTACCAAGTCTAAATCCGACACTGACCTCATTCCGTTTTCACTGATGTAAGATCGACTTGCTGTAGTATTTTTCCAACACGTTCGCTGCTAAAACTAACAAACTAATGTCTTTAACATACCAATAACCTATTTGTCTTCGATATTTCATCTTTCATAGAATCATTGGCTTCATTTAAACAAACTGACCATCAGCTGTGATGAGATGGCTTTGTTTTACTTTTTGATACGGGTCGCTGATATTTAGCGTGGGGAATTAATAAAAGTCAATTCCACAAGTTCTTGTTCAACCCACCCCACCCCCTACCCCCACGGCACAGTTAATCTCAACTTCCAGATGTTCAGCAGCGATGTGTACTTGATGACGTACCATACCGACGTCGGGCACGCAACACTGCACATCGACGTTCACTCGGCCCCGCTAACATGCGTCACTGCTGACCGCGGAACGCAATGGTTTAACCGGAGAGCTGTGGCATTTTTAAAAACAGTAATCACGTGATTTCAGCTTTCTCTTGTTGTTTGTGTTTTGGTTTAGTCGTAGAGAAACTTACTTCTGTAGTCTACATTAAAATGTTCTTTTTTTCCAGCTGTTTGCCTTTTTTTTTTAAACTAAACAACCGAAATGATGCCATAATTTTCAGCTTGCAAATTTATCGCAATTAAATTTCGTTGCTTTAGTGTAAAATATCCTATATCACCACTAAAGTTTACTAAAGAATATTGTACAGTGTTTGTTAAAAAGTCATTGTCTACCGAATAGCTTTATCTAAGTTCATTTATAAATTGAAATATCGTAAATAAGTTTTTGATGTGTTTTCTTACGCTGAATAATGGATGGATTTACAAAGAGACTGATAAACTACAGCAAAGTTTCGGACCTTTAAAGAGCGCAGACGGTGAAAAAAAATAAGGACATGAAGATCTTGATAAGCCGTCTTTGATAATAATTGTTGACCTTTGAATGAGGTAAATAAATGTCATGGACTAAATAAAATATAAGTGGCTTTGTTTATGACGTGATATGATCATCGTTACATTTTTTACACGTCGTTGTTTACCGGGCTGAACATAACACCTTCTCAAATTTTTCCAGTCTTTTATATTATAAGTGGCTAACTAAAACACGCTTGAAAGATTGGGCAATTTTCTATACTTAATTATACTAAAAACAAACTTTTGAAATGCATTAGTTTTTGCACTGCATTCTTTCAACAATTTGTGTTAATTGAAAAGTTTATTTTGAATGTTCCTAAAGCCAACGAGCGGAGGCCTATTGAAAGTTAATTCTATATTTTTGTAAATATGAAAATCAAATCATTGGTTTCACATCTGTTACAAGGCTTTGTTTATATTATTTCACTGTTTACCCGCTCCAATCGCCAGAATGAAAACCCCATTACATTCAAATTCTATTATAAGGTCTTTGAAAACATTAATTCATTTTCATTATGCTAATGCACGAAATAAACAATTCAATGTGCAATCACTTTTAAAGTTTACCTTTATAGATTTTAAGTAACATTTACGCGATGTAAACAAGTAGCAAGGTTATAAAAGATTGTGTGTGAGAAGCACTGTTGTCAAAAATGTTGAGTACGTGTTCACTGTGTGAGATGAGGTTTACAGACTCTATTTAGTTTGAGTGGGGGTGAGGGTAGGGGGGTCAGAGAGCGTGTCGAAGTAGCAATAGGGAGTGAGAAAGCGCCTTGGAGTGAGAGAGTGCTAAGGAGTGAGAGAGTGCTAGGGAGTGAGAGAGAGAGAGCTAAGGAGTGAGAGAGCGCCTTGGAGTGAGAGAGTGCTAGGGAGTGAGAGAGAGAGCTAAGGAGTGAGAGAGTGCTAGGGAGTGAGAGAGAGAGCTAAGGAGTGAGAGAGTGCTAGGGATTGAGAGAGTGCTAGGGAATGATAGAGTGCTAGGGAGTGAGAGAGCGCCTTGGAGTGAGAGAGTGCTAGGGAGTGAGAGAGAGAGCTAAGGAGTGAGAGAGTGCTAGGGATTGAGAGAGCGCCTTGGAGTGAGAGAGCGCCTTGGAGTGAGAGAGTGCTAGGGAGTGAGAGAGTGCTAGGGAGTGAGAGAGTGCTAGGGAGTGAGAGAGTGCTAAAAAGTGAGAGTGCTAGGGAGTGAAAGAGAGTTAGGGAGTGAGAGAGTGCTAGGGAGTGAGAGAGTGCTAGCGAGTGAGAGAGTGCTAGGGAGTGAGAGAGAGAGCTAATGAGTGAGAGAGCGCCTTGGATTGAGACAGTGCTAGGGAGTGAGAGAGAGAGCTAAGGAATGAGAGAGTGCTAAGAAGTGAGAGGGTGCTAGGGAGTGAGAAAACGCAATGTTATGGTTCATGAAATCTAAGACAGACTGAATGAACCTGACGGGTACCAATATTCGATTATGTAATTGGAAATGTGACCATCAGTTTTTATTACATACAGGATTGGTGACCTAACGATACATCGGCATCAGCTTTAATATACTTACCTTTTGTACAAGCTTTAATATCTTTCCCTTTTGTATAAACTAGAGAGTGCTGGGGAGTAAGAGAGTGCTAAAGAGTGAGAGAGTGCTAAGAAGTGAGAGAGTGCTAGGGAGTGAGAGAGTGCTAGGGAGTGAGAGAGTGCTAGGGAGTGAGAGAGAGAGAGCTAAGGAGTGAAAGAGTGCTAGGGAGTGAGAGAGCGCCTTGGAGTGAGAGAGCGCCTTGGAGTGAGAGAGTGCTAGGGAGTGAGAGAGTGCTAGGGAGTGAGAGAGTGCTAGGGAGTGAGAGAGAGTTAGGGAGTGAGAGAGTGCTAGGGAGTGAGAGAGTGCTAGCGAGTGAGAGAGTGCTAGGGAGTGAGAGAGAGAGCTAATGAGTGAGAGAGCGCCTTGGATTGAGACAGTGCTAGGGAGTGAGAGAGAGAGCTAAGGAATGAGAGAGTGCTAAGAAGTGAGAGAGTGCTTGGGAGTGAGAGAGTGCTAGGTAGTGAGAGAGTGCTAGGGATTGAGAGAGTGCTAGGGAGTGAGAGAGTGCTAGGGAATGAGAGTGCTAGGGAGTGAGAGAGTGCTAGGGAGTGAGAGAGTGCTAGGTAGTGAGAGAGTGCTAGGGAGTGAGAGAGTGCTAAGGAGTGAGAGAGTGCTAGGGAGTGAGAGAGTGCTAAGGAGTGAGAGAGTGCTAGGGAGTGAGAGAGTGCTAGGGAGTGAGAGAGAGAGTGCTAAGGAGTGAGATAGTGCTAAGAAGTGAGAGAGTGCTAGGGAGTGAGAGAGTGCTAGGGAGTGAGAGAGTGCTAGGGAGTGAGAGAGTGCTAGGGAGTGAGAGAGTGCTAGGGCGTGAGAGAGTGCTAGGGAGTGAGAGAGTGCTAGGGAGTGAGAGAGCGCCTTGGAGTGAGAGAGTGCTAAGAAGTGAGAGAGTGCTAGGGAGTGAGAGAGTGCTAGTGAGTGAGAGGGTGCTAGGGAGTGAGAAAACGCAATGTTATGGTTCATGAAATCTAAGACAGACTGAATGAACCTGACGGGTCCAATATTCGATTATGTAATTGGAAATGTGACCATCAGTTTTTATTACATACAGGATTGGTGACCTAACGATACATCGGCATCAGCTTTAATATACTTACCTTTTGTACAAGCTTTAATATCTTTCCCTTTTGTATAAACTAGAATATCTTTCCCTTTAGTATAAACTAGAATATCTTTCCCATTTGTACAAACTAGAATATCTTTCCCTTTTGTACAAGCTTTAATATATTACCCTTTTGTATAAACTAGAATATCTAGAATTGTACCAATTAGAATATGTGTCCCTTTTGTACCAATTAAAATATCTTTCCCCTTTTTACCAATTAAAATATCTTTCCTCTATGTGCCAATTAGAATATCTTTCCTTTTGTACCAATTAGAATATCTTTCCTTTTGTACCAATTAGAATATCTTTCCTTTTGTACCAATTAGAATATCTTTTTACTTTGTACTAATTAGAATATCTTTCCCTTTTGTACAAATTAGAATATCTTTCCCTTTTGTACCAATTAGAATATCTTTCCTTTTGTACCAATTAGAATATCTTTCCCTTTTGTACCAATTAGAATATCTTTTTACTTTGTACCAATTAGAATATCTTTCCCTTTTGTACCAATTAGAATATCTTTCCTTTTGTGCCAATTAGAATATCTTTTTACTTTGTACCAATTAGAATATCTTTTTACTTTGTACTAATTAGAATATCTTTCCCTTTTGTACCAATTAGAATATCTTTCCCTTTTGTACCAATTAGAATATCTTTCCCTTTTGTACCAATTAGAATATCTTTCCCTTTTGTACCAATAGAATATCTTTCCACTTTGTACCAATTAGAATATCTTTCCACTTTGTACCAATTAGAATATCTTTCCACTTTGTACCAATTAGAATATCTTTCCACTTTGTACCAATTAGAATATTTTTTTACTTTGTACCAATTAGAATATCTTTTTACTTTGTACCAATTAGAATATCTTTCCCTTTTGTACCAATTAAAATATCTTTCCCCTTTGTACCAATTAAAATATCTTTCCACTTTGTACCAATTAGCATATCTTGCCATTCTGAGCCAAATAAAACATCTTGCCTATCTGCATACATCACAATTATAACTTATAAATATCTCGTCTGTAATTAGTTTTAAAAAATATACTGCTGTTCCTAACCATTGGAATTTTACGCCCACCTGTTAATTTTTTAATTTTTTTTAATGTCTGGGGCTTGGAACGGATTAGGTATTTTACATGTAAATCTTTGTTCGAGATACGAAAGATCCAAGACACGAAGGTCACCCCGGAACGGAATTATTTCGTATCTCGAGGTACCAATGTGTATTTTTAATATAACGAAAGGGAGGATTTTTTAAAAGGCTGAACAAAACCGCAATTCTTATAACAGCGATCCACATGCTACAAAATTCCTTGAAAATATAACTTTTATTTATTACAGTTAATATTTCCCCAAGTGAGGCCAGGGTTGAATCATAAGAAAAAATAAAACTGCAATATTAAAAAAAAAAAAACACCTCTGTTCCTGAGCATTTCAGATTCTTTATATTAACCCGGTCGCGTCTTTTTCATTATGATTAATATCTTTCATATGTTTATAATCAAATCATTGTTTGTATTTTCCTTTCTGTCCTGCAATATTCTGTTATTTCCATTTTACGATCAATCAAAGCTTTGCTTACACATTTGCCCCCGATGGTTTAGTTGCAGAAAGTTCATTGTAGATTGCATTGGCAAATTAGTCCCCTTTGAAAACCCGCCCCTGGTCTCAGTCCCTGAGGCGTGTATAAACAGATCATTGATGGGAGTTGGTGATTGATTTTATTTTATTTCATTCTGTCATAGTTTATTCTGATAGCATCGTTGCAGAGGCGTCCTTAGAGCTGGTGACGCGGTAGCTCATGGTGTCACCAGGGGCGGTAGCTCACGGTGTCACCCCCTCACGATTTAACCCAAAGAACTCCTCCGAGTTTTCCAGTGCCAAATAACGGGAATATATAGAGTTTTACAGTCTGGTGTCGACATCCTCAGGGTGTCACCCGGGGCGGCCCGACCCCACCGTACCCCCCTAGTGACGCCACTGCATCGTTGAATTTCATATTCTGTGTGGGATTGACCATTTCAATGATTAAAAAAAAACCTCTTCTTCTGCAAGGCTACTAGCCACAAAAGAAGGTTCCATAATTCAATACATTTTCACTAGCTGCTTGATATCTTGATTTATTTAATAAGAACAAAACGTACTAGGCTTCATTACAGATACACCACCAGATTTAATCCCTAAGACAAATGCAGTCTGAGACAAGGAAAAACGCAAGAAACCTTATGTAAAACAAAAATTTTAACAAAAGGAAAAAAGTAGTTCATTCATAAGTCCAAACCTCAAATGAAGAAATCACATTTCTTCCGTCTCGGGTGGTTATGATCCTTTAAAAATAACTGCTCTGAAGGAAGGGCCAATAATCTACGATCAGTGAAATTGTGTCCCTTTAGTCAGACATTCTTGTTTTACCCACTGATCGTTTATTTCTGTATTTTATTTATTTATTCATTGATTCAGTTAGCAGTGAACAAGTTGGGTATAATACATGAAGGGAGTAATCATTGATTGATAGTTTAAAGAAATCTGGTGAGTTTGGTGTCTTTCTGGATGAACAGAAAATGAACAACATCAAAAAGTTAGTTTTACATTAAAAATTTAGTTTTACATTAAAAAGTTAGTTTTACATCAATAAATTACTTAGATATTTTTTTAAAAAAATAAGAGTAGCATCAGTTAGTAACAGTAACAATAATGATTTCATATAACATATATAAAGATTGCAACATCCGTAAGTCAGTGTACCATTAATTAGTGTACAATAAATTAGTTTGCGCAATATCAAAGAGCTGGAGAAACATCATCAATCTACCGATACGAGAGTTAGTGTAGAAGAAATACGTTAGAGTAACATACGTGGATTAGAGTAAGACCCAATTAGCTTGTTGGTTTGTGTTTTTTTTACCTCATTGAAATGAGTTGAAAGTACCATGACATCGTCGCCATTTGATAGTGATTGATATTATAATCAAATGCTAAATGAAAACTATCGCATTAACACAATTTCCTGCAATATTCACTTGTTGGTCCTGAGCTCCACCATTAATTTCACACGCAGACACCCGAGGCTGCTTGCCATCTCTGCGCCATGGGGGAATATCCGAATTGGACCCGCCGAGCGAGAGGCAAACATCGTTGATACTGGGCACGGTGACATGACCTTTCAGGGAGGTCTCATTTGTTACGATTTCATTCCTGCTACTGTCCTGTCCTACGTCCATATGTTGTTTGTCCTGGCATAAACTAAGTCCTAGGGTCATACACAAATGATTTGTTGGTGGGGGGGCGTGGGGATATACTTGTACAAACAAACAAATGACCCATTAATATCGAGTTGACGGGGGTTACAACCAGAAAAATAAATGGGAAAAATTTACATTAAATGTCCGGTGCCCTTGGAAAAAAAACATGACAATTTGTGTGTATGTTGCGATGACATTTATGTAAGGATGACGTCACGGTGGTTAGTATGACGTCATGTTGTTTAGCATGACGTCACGTTGGTAAGAAAGCCGTCAAATCCTAATTTCAGAGTTGAGGTTTCACGATTTCACTGACGTCACAAGAGAAAAAAAAACGAAGTTGTCTCTTTGTTTTTTTTATACCACCCCCTCCCGTCCCCACCCTCCCGTCCCCACCCCCTCGGGCTCTTCATCATCTCGTACGCCTGCACCAATAGAAAAATCTGGCCACTGTTGTCGTCTGCAGTGATTTCCCCTCCTACACGCGCGTGGTCTGTGTTGGTACGACCCGGGTTGGTCAGTTTGTCAATCGACCAACCTCATTGACAACTATTTATTTTTTGTTTTGTTTGTTTTATTTGTAATCAACAATGAGGAATCCTATTCCTTTCAAACTGCGGGTAATGTCATCGGGAGAATTTCTTTCATTGCAGTCGGAGTTACGTGTGTCTATCGGACAATCTGTCGGAACGTCTGTTTTCATTTCCCGCGATTGGGTGCCTTAGGAAATTTAATTTTGTGATATACTTTAATTAAATGCGAGATTTAAACAATTCGTTGGCATATATTTTCAAGCTGTCTGCTAATTAGAAAATAACAAAATAATTAAGGTGTTTTGAAAAGTTTCCATTTGACGTGTATCCATAAGCTTTACTCTGTGTGTGTGTTTTTTTGTGCATATACTATTTCTAAAGTTCTGTGTGTCGTATTATTTTGTAAATTTCTCATTAAAGGAATTTTAAATAACATTTCCTTGCTAATTTGGTTGTTGAGTGTTAAGAAATGATGGGCAGTATTGAATGACAGGCTAAGTTGCATGGTGTTCTGGAGTTGACCCTTCAAGATGCCTATCTGTCGAGAGCACTGTGTGTGGGTGCCAACATTCAGAGGCGTCACTAGGGTTGATGTCACCCAGTGCGGTACCTCATGGTATCACGTCCTTAAGACGTTACCCATAGACCTCCCCCGAGTCTGACGGCGCCAAATAACGGGAACATTAAAAAAGTTCACTCTCAGGTGTCACCCTTGTGTGATACTGTCACCCGGTGACGTCCGCACCATCCGCACCACCCGCACGCCTCTAGTGACGCCCCTTCCAACATTATCAACGCCACAATCATATTTGTACCTACCCGCCACTGGCGTCACTTGTTTTGTCTTAACGAAGCAAACATTTTGTCGGATGTCCCGCTCTCCATTGGCAGTGCTTTATAAATTTGTATACTATCAGTTTGCTGAACGTTTTCTAACTTGCTTTGTGTGGCTAATAGAGGTATTGCTGCTGTCTTAAAATAATCTTTGTTTTGCTAATAGAGGTATTGCTGCTGTCTTAAAATAATCTTTGTTGGGCTAATAGAGATATTGCTGCTGTCTTAAAATAATCTTTGTTGGGCTAATAGAGATATTGCTGCTGTATTAAAATAATCTTTGTTGGGCTAATAGAGATTTGCTGCTGTATTAAAATAATCTTTGTTTGGCTAATAGGGGTATTGCTGCTGTCTTAAAATAATTTGTTTCACTTAAATATATTTGTAAATAGTTCGAGTTCTCTTTTTTGTCAAAATATTGGTAGAAAGTGTAAGAAACAAGTAATTCGTACTTCATGGACCGATCTCATTATGAATAAATAAAAAAGAACACGATGTACTATTAATCTGTTCTGTGTGGTAATGATTACCTGCCCAAGAAAATGTAAGTATAACAAGGATTTCAGTTCCATTTGTTAAAAGTTGAATCTGATATTTAGAAATTATTATTTTTTAAACAAAGAAATTTTTCGTTACAGTATAAATAATCTAAAATTTCTAGTTTAGATTAAATTTATCTATGAATATTAATATTTACTGCTGCTATGGATTAACACAAAAACACACAGACACACTCATAAGTCAAAAGCAAAAACATCTTTTAAAAAACTGTTTAAGTAATCTCAACGGTAGGATAAGTCGCAGCTGCAAACTGCAAGAAGTTGCCCTACAAAAACTGACTGCTAGAAACTTCCCTACAAACACTGACTGCAAGAAACTTTCCTACAAACACTGACTGCAAGAAGCTTCCCTACAAACACTGACTGCAAGAAGCTTCCCTTCAAACACTGACTGCAAGAAGCTTCCCTACAAACACTGACTGCAAGAAGCTTCCCAACAAACACTGACTGCAAGAAACTTCCCTACAAACACTGAATGCAAGAAACTTCCTTTCAAAAACTGACTGCAAGAAACTTCCCTACAAACATTGAATGCAAAAAAACTTCTTTTCAAAAACTGAATGCAAGAAACTTTCTTTCAAACACTGACTGCAAGAAGCTTCGCTACAAACACTGACTGCAAGAAGCTTCCCAACAAACACTGACTGCAAGAAGCTTCCGATTTGAAAAGTTGATGTCGAAATAATGACTCCAGTTTATTCGTGTCTAGCCCCCCCCCCCTCCTTCCGCACAACCTCAAATTCCTTATGTTCTTGGTGTGTTGCCCTTGCAAAGTTACACATAAATATGTCAAAAGCCCTTGACAAATACTGGAGCCAATATGATCCCTAAAAAAAAATAGGCGTAGGCTCTTAGTCTATGGCGGATTAAGGGGGCTGAACGTGCTATATATAACCAGGGCCCCCGACGGTTTGGGGGCCCCCAAACTTTTTATTTTTTATAATAAAAGTGACATGTTTGTACGAACCCTTGAAAATATAATAAATCAAATAAACTAATAAATATTATCTATTAAGCTGATCGCTAATCAGACCTGATAGTCGTAATAATCGAAAAACGTGATTTGATTGGCTCCCTAAGAGAACATACAATAAAGTATGGTTTATATTTTAAAAATTTCATAATTTTGATAAGCTCCGCTGGCCGTGTGGAAGAGTATAGGCTGGTGATGCAAGCGGTGTCGGGCTCAATCCCAGTGGTGGAATAATTTTTTTTTAAATTTTTTTTTCACACTCAACTGTTACATACCGGCATTGGCGAAAACTTCAAACAGTTTAGGGTTGTGGTTTTTTTTTTCATTATTAATATTCAGTTACAGTCTTATATTAGCTGCTAGCAATCATTTTATTTTAGGACGCTGGCTGGATAGGGCCCCCGTTTGATTGCAGCCCAGGGCCCCGTGCAGTCTTAATCCGCCCCTGCTCTTAGTATATGGAATGAGACGACAGATACATTCAGAGCTCAGCCAATTTTAAGGGGGAAAAGACGCCATACAATCGTTCACATTTATTTATTCGAGTGTCTACTTTTCTATTTTTTGCGTATCAAATATAGCGGGAAATTGATAGAAAGAGAATTAAAAAAGTGATTTCAGAAAATTTAGTCACTTCATACTTGCAAAGATTTCATTTCGATGAAACTCCGTTATTTTTTATTTTACCAATTCTGATCGATCATTTCAGCCAAATTCAATAATTGAAAGAAAAAAAAAATTCAAGTTTAAGTATTCATTTTTTAAAAGAAATTTAAAAAATTGTTAGTCTGCCGAGATAAATTAGACATGATATCACTCTGAACTCATATATTTCTTGTACAAAGGAATGTATGGAAGTAAGAAAAAAAAAGAGCTATATCCTAAAGAAATCAATAACATTCTCAGTACTGGGCCTTTACAAATCCTGGAAAACTCAATAAAAGTTAATTAAGGAACAGAAATAAAAAGGGAAAATAGTACATCAAAGAGTCCAGTCGAACAAAGATGGTAGACTAAATGCCACCCACATACAAGTGTTGTACATCCACGGGTTGGCTAGGTGACAACCCCATAAAAGTGTTGTACATCCACGGGTTGGCTAAGTGACAACCCCATAAAAGTGTTGTACATCCACAGGTTGGCTAGGTGCCAAACCCTATAAAAGTGTTGTACATCCACGAGTTGGCTAGGTGACAACCCTATAAAAGTGGTGTACATCCATGGGTTGGCTAGGGACAACCCCATAAAAGTGTTGTACATCCACGGGTTGGCTAGGTGACAACCCCATAAAAGTGTTGTACATCCACGGGTTGGCTAAGTGACAACCCCATAAAAGTGTTGTACATCCACAGGTTGACTAGGTGCCAACCCTATAAAAGTGTTGTACATCTATCGATTGACTAGTTACCAACCACATAAAAGTGTTGTACATCTATAGGTTGACTAGTTACCAACCACATAAACGTGTTGTACATCCACGGGTTGACTAGCAACCAACCACATAAACGTGTTGTACATCCACGGGTTGACTAGCAACCAACCACATAAAAGCTCTGTACATCAATGGTTTGGCTTATAGGTGCCAATTCATTATTCTCCCCCTTCAGCTCGAGTTACTTCCCTTGAGCTGATATTCCATCTCTAACTGATGTAATGAAATATGCACAACAAAATATACACGTTGACGGCTAGGGGTCATCCATCTATAATCTAAAACAACGAGGGGCAAACAAAGGTCCGCGGGCTACATGCGGCCCACTACTTTGTTTTTTGCAGTCCGTAGAAGCCCTGCAGTAATATAAAAAAAATTCAATACATTTATATTCAAAGTAGAATTTTTTTTTTCGCTTAAGGGTTCATTATTTTAGGTCCCTTGATATTTCACATCTTACTATTGCGACCTTCGCCTTGCAATGCTTGCCCACCCATGACCTAAAACATAACACACAATCTGGTTAAGGTCCAATGGCTGGTTGCAGTTTTGGGAGGATTTATTACGTGTGCCTGAATGTATGCGACAGATTAAGAGATCCCACCAGTGTTTTTGTCAACAAGTTTTTTTTTTTTTTTTTTTTTTTTTAAATGTTCCTTTTTATTTAGCTAGCCAAAAAAAAAATATTTAAAAAGTCCGCATTGTCATAAAACATGTACAATGTATGTTTTGAATGTAGGCTATTTAAATGAAAGATATCATTGGATTATTTTTTATTTATTGTTTTACTGCCGCTATCGGCTTTCTCGTAGCAGGTTGAAAAAAAGTATGTGCGGGAAATGTCAGTAGTAAAATTAAAGAGTCTTACTGCGGGAAATGTCAGTAAGATAATTAAAGAGTCTTACTGTGGGAAATGTCAGTAAGATAATTAAAGAGTCTTACTGCGGGAAATGTCAGTAGTAAAATTAAAGAGTCTTACTGCGGGAAATGTCAGTAGTAAAATTAAAGAGTCTTACCGCGGGAAATGTCAGTATTATAATTAAAGAGTCTTACCGCGGGAAATGTCAGTAGTAAAATTAAAGAGTCTTACTGCGGGAAATGTCAGTAGTAAAATTAAAGAGTCTTACTGCGGGAAATGTCAGTAAGATAATTAAAGAGTCTTACTGTGGGAAATGTCAGTAAGATAATTAAAGAGTCTTACTGTGGGAAATGTCAGTAGTAAAATTAAAGAGTCTTACTGCGGGAAATGTCAGTAAGATAATTAAAGAGTCTTACTGCGGGAAATGTCAGTAGTATAATTAAAGAGTCTTACTGCGGGAAATGTCAGTAGTATAATTAAAGAGTCTTACCGCGGGAAATGTCAGTAGTACATGAAATAGTCTGACAGCTGTCAATGTCTAGTTAATTACTGTAAATGTGAGGTGTTTAAGTTGTGGACTGAGTGGCTTTCGTAGCATGTGAAACTGTGCTTTTTAGGATCTCACTTAAGGTGTTGCATTTACTTTATAACTCTGTATTGAAAATTCATCGCTCCTTATTTAGGAAAGCGCTTCAATACCATCGTAGATTGAAGAACGATTTTGAGAATCCGGATAATAGTTTTTTTTAAAAAATTGCGCTTCTTGCTTACCTGAAACCCATACACATTGAAATCCCCCCCCCCCAACCAACTCCAGATATTTTCAGGGCCATTCATTGTATGTCATATGAGTTGCGCTCAAATTACTATTATTATTTGTGGCGCGCGCCTTATCTGAATATAAAAACACTTGATTGGTTCGTTAAGTAATGACACATTTTTACTTCAGCATTTTTTGATTTCCCTAAAATACATATTATGAACAAAAGATCATCACAGTATTTCTCACCACGTTTTTTTTCTTCTGAGATAATATTGACGGGCGTTGATTTTAAGTTTACAAACTTTGTTGTATAAAAAATAGGGGAAAAAGGTCTTTGAATATTTTTTTTAAAAAAAAAGTATTATGTTGACACATCCGGGTGTTATAATGAATGTCGCCGATGTCGTAAAATTAATTAGGCAGCGAACAATTCAAATACAATATACCAGAAAGAAAACTACGTATCTTATCTCATATGTTACAGACGCTCCTTCTGTACAGAAGATTATAGCGTCCTACGTATATTCATGGTTTGTGTTTAGTCCTGTGTTCTTATTAGAGTTTTAAATTATGATAAAGTGTTTGCTTTCCTGGTTTCTTCAGGCAACCCCTTCCACGCCCGAATACCGGACGGGAAGAAAGAAAACTTGTATGTGTTTGTTCTGGCATATGGAATAGGAAAGATGTTTTTATCCTTATAGCTATCTGAGGGTTGTATTAAATTATCGTTGTGTTGTATTTCCAAATTAGAATTAATTGCTTTAGGGGCCGTCCATAAATGACGTCACGCACCTAGGGGGGGGGGGA
>MUZC01001828.1:5805-37230 GCA_002072015.1 Radix auricularia | reverse complement strand
TAAAGCTTCTTGGACGACTAACGTCTTGTCTTCGGTGACTCTAGACTCTAGGCTAGGCACTCTAGTCTAGCGGTCTAGCGCCAGCGGCCTAGGCCTAAAATTACTAATAATCAATTTAATTATAATTAGGAAACAACAACAATGACAATGTTTTATGTTGCGATCGAATTTCGAAGTAAATGAAATTCAACACTCTTACTCACTCTAAAAGATTTGGACATGTCACTCTGATCTTTACCAAACTAATGAAATAATGGGGGAGATTTATTTGATTTTTATCTATTTTAATTCTATATGCAAATATTATTTATTAAATAACAACAGTGGTTGTTAAGCTAAACAAATAAAAACGAAAGTAGGCGATGTCTATATAAACATACAAAATGTGTGTTTAAATAGCGAAAAGGATAAAGGTTAAAGTTTGTTGTCAAGACAAACAATGTAATTCGCGCGATATCGGCTGAAACTATCGCTTGCAGTGTAACCACCTTAAAAATTACTTTTCAGATGCGCGTTCGCGCGTATACTAGATGAGCGAATTCGCGTGCAGTGTAACCACAGCCTAAGAGATGGAAGAGCCATCAAGCGACGGCAAGCATGTCATTAATTGCTAACAAGAATTTAGCCGGAAAGAGCATTTTCGTTGTCATATCCCTAAGCTTGCTGACAAGGAATGTAAAACATTGTCTCGAAACCAGCCACATCGAGACACCATTGTAGGACTCAAAAATCACAGGGAAAACCAGCGACATCGAGACACCACTGGAGGACACACAAAAAAATCATACTTTTAACATCGCACAACATCCTATTTGGAGATGGGGCCTATGTCGTTTGAAAATAATGTTTGTAATGTTTAGTGACCTTTAACTCTTAATGCTATCTTTATTAGAAACAAATGAGGCGCCCTATACAAGCAAGCATCACACTTAATTCAAAACTGAAAGTAACTTTTGAAGAATTTCTATCTAAATCTAATATTGCAAATTTAAATACTTCATGTATGAAAAATCAAGCTTATACCAAGGTCAAATTATAAGTGAGTAGTTATAATTTAAGACTGGTAATTAATAAATGAATATAATAAACAGAAAAATAGAGTTAAATTAATTCGCTTATATCCCTTAAAATACTTAAATATGTTTTGGTCTCCCTTGAAAATTATTTCTTTCAAAATTTACATTGTTTCAAACATGAAATCTATTAACATAATTTTAAACTCTTATAACCGGTTAGATAAATGTATGGGTCTAGTCTTTAACATACTTAGTACACAAACACTAGTGACGGGGAACCTTGAGAACTACAATGCTCTAAACATTTGCACCGCAACATCTTCTTACTCATTACACAACAGCGACGTTAGGAATGGACCAAACTTGCGCCACAAAAGCAGTTCCCTTGTTTAACTGGCCAATCCTATTAAACTAAAATGGAAGTTCGTAAATCAACCCCAGTTGACTAAACAACAATTGGTGGTCATTATCTACCTCAATGTTACAATATGTCTACCACTGGGGTACTAGTGGTCACTCCCATGTGTCGGTATGTCGTGTCTACCTCAAGGGTACTGGTGGTCACTCGCATGTGGCATGTGACGGTCTCTACAGTGGTCATTAGCTGAGGTGGGCGGAAGCATGAGAAAGTTTCACCTGCAAAGGGCTGCCAAAGCCAAAGAGAGGCCACGCGTGTATATGTAGAACAGTAGAACATAACCAAAAGAAACATGGGGGGAGGGGGGATGGCATTCATCGTTTGTGTCGTGACCACGAAGTCGCTATTCAGTATCAATAGAGCTTGTCATATCTCAGGCCGCTTAACGTCATTTCTCATTATGCAACCTTACTATTTTTAGACAATTTTTTGTAAGACAATGTTTTTTGAACATGAAAATAGAAATTTGAAGATTTTTTTTTTTTAGCTTAATAACGTTTAAGTTCTTGTCTCGCCAAGTTCAGTACACTGACTCAAGTAACACACATCTACTGAGGTGAGTCCTGACTCAAGTAACACACATCTACTGAGGTGAGTCCTGACTCAAGTAACACACATCTACTGAGTCCTCAAAAATACACGTAGTTTTAATAAACACCTTAGTGAACTTAGTCATAAGGAAATTGGACCAACTGAATACCCCGGATACATTAAATAAAAACACGTGACTCTTTGTTAACACATCACTTTCTATTCTTTACCTACCCCCTGTTAACCTATCGACACAATCCTTCTTAACAACCACCACATTCAAAGATTGTAACACATACAAAGATTGTAACACAACCAATGATTGTATCAGGTCAGCAGGTCGAACGATTATGTCACATGTATAACTGTTGCAGTTGCGCATTCGATAATTGTATCACATCAACTGTTCAATAATGGCATCACACGTGTAACCATCACACAAGCAACATGCATTGTTTATAGTAAGTACATCACCACTCAGAGACTGCAATCGTATCAGAACCACACCACGAAAGACAACTTGTGTGTTGTGACCAAGTTAACGCCATCGTCTCGAGTGTTATATCCCTGTTTACCCCGCCCCTCACTGCTACACACCAGACAGTAGATTGGCGACTGATTAGTCTCAAGGTGCGACCGGCTATTGGGCGTACCGCTAACTGTCAAACCTTTTCTCCCCTCACACTCACGGATGTTTGAGTGACCCCCTCACAGGAGCAGCCCTGAATGTAATAAATACCAGGTAAACCAACAAACATTTATTTTAAAAAAAAAAACCCACACATTACGAACAAAGAGAAACTAAACCCCGTCCTGACTTTATTATAATTATAACAAAACACAGAAATTATGACGGTAAATACATTACTACCAAGTGGACACTCTAGTCAGTTAAATCAGGTTGAAGTGAACAATTATAAAGTAACCTAAATGCAAGGGAAGTAAGCCTTTGAAGTAATGAACTGAACCATTCAAAATTTTAATGGAAGTGTTCATGTTAAAAGCAGGTCAAATACCTAACTTACTGGCGCCATACTGCCCATACACTAGCATTTATGTCCTCTACTAGCACACACCATCACATTTATATTATTTAAATATACTGGTGTTACTGTGACATGCTACTGCTAGCAAGTGATGATGAATGTCCAATATTAGCCCGCACACCACATCTATAAATCTATTGATATTACACAGTAACTTACATATGACGGTATAACAGCATATGGCACAATAGTGTGATGAAAAGTGAATATGTCCACTATTAGTATGTCCACACAATCACATTAATAAATCTACTGGCGCATCATAAAAAGTCCTAAAGGAATGATAGCACGCCGATGTACAGTTGTGTAGAGCCAAAGCTGGTCATGTATACACTCCTCTCACAGCCACGACTGAACGCTGTAACTGTATGAATGAATGGATCCAGGCCTCAGCTCTAATCTAAGACGCCTAAAGCCTAAAGGCTATTACCCCCTTTACCCCCCAAACTCAGCTAACATTTGACTGTTAAGTGTAAGATTCTTTCAGTTCGTCTCAGCTCAGAACCCCGCGTACACACGTGACTAATCTTGTCGTTATATTCACCCCCAAAACATGATTAGAACAACAAATCAGATAGATTATCTCCAAGTGTAAGAGTAAATCCTAATTGAAAGACACTGACTCCCTGAGCACGACCACTTCTGTCTGTGTAGGGGCAGGTGTGTGTGGGGGGGGGGCGGAGGGAAGGACTTCCCCTCCACCTTCCCACCATGACGACTATCACACAGAAGCCCTTTTATCTCCTGGCCGGCTCAGGAATGTGAGATTTATCCCAGAGCTGTACCCGCCGAGCGGTCTGAGGAGCAAGGTCAGGCACACTTCATCCAACAACTACGGCCAGTGGTAGCCGGTAGCCTTCCTACATGTGTAGCTCCACAGGTGGGCCATGGAATCAGAGGCCTGGAAAATAGTGGTAGCCGGTAGCCTTCATGCATGTGTAATGTGTAGCCCCACGAGATGGACATAGATCAGAAGCCTGGTTCATGGTCATGTCATGACTCATGGCGTAGATTGTTATGGACAATGGTCATGTCATGACTCATGGCGTAGATTGTTTAGGGACAATGGTCATGTCATGACTCATGGCGTAGATTGTTTAGGGTCAATGGTCATGTCATGACTCATGGCGTAGATTGTTTAGGGACAATGACAATGTTCATGTCATGACTCATGACGTAGATTGTTTAGGGTCAATGGTCATGTCATGACTCATGGCGTAGATTGTTTAGGGTCAATTGTCATGTCATGACTCATGGCGTATATTGTTTAGGGACAATGGTCATGTCATGACTCATGGCGTAGATTGTTTAGGGACAATGGTCATGTCATGACTCATGGCGTAGATTGTTTAGGGACAATGGTCATGTCATGACTCATGCCGTAGATTGTTTAGGGTCAATGGTCATGTCATGACTCATAGCGTAGATTGTTTAGGGTCAATGGTCATGTCATGACTCATGGCGTAGATTGTTTAGGGTCAATGGTCATGTCATGACTCGTGGCGTAGATTGTTTAGGGTCAATTGTCATGTCATGACTCATGGCGTAGATTGTTTAGGGACAATGGTCATGTCATGACTCATGGCGTAGATTGTTTAGGTTCAAAGGTCATGTCATGACTCATGACGTGGATTGTTTGAAATAAAGTCAATTGACGGGACCTAGGTTTATACGTACCATCAAACGTATATATTAGTACTTTACTTAGAGTAGGACGCCGTCAAAAACAACCCCAACAAAAAATAATAACTGATCGTATATTTTAAAATAAAGGGAGCGCACCCGTGAGTAAATCAACTGTCTAACTCAGGCCACCCTCGGTAGGGTGAGATATAAAGAGTTCAGTGGCTGGCTAGAAAGTACTGAACTTGAGCTTTCATCTCGTCCGATAATCGCTAAATTACCGACAAAATGTTTGAATAGATCAGTGAGCCAGCCGATAGCACTGGTCTAGTGTGATTGTTAAAAGTGTTAGCTCCAACTGATAGACTTCTTAGTAATGGTTGGCCTTTTAAATTATTAAGTTTTTCTGGGACGGGGCAAACTGTTATTGGGTACAGTCATCAAGGTCCATCACTCGGGATCAGACGCTATATAACAATAAACGCTACAAAAGATAAGGTTGTACCGGATTTCGGCTCCGGCTAATCCGGATTTCGGAGATTTTCACTTCACAAATCTAGCTGGCCAGTAGTCTCAGTAGAAACCAAATATATACCGTACTTTTCGGGTCCTTTCGCCTTCTAAAACGCTTTGGAATATAAGAAGCACTCAATTTTTTATTAAAAAAAAAAAGGGGGGGGGGATTCTAAACCAAATACTTTATAATCGTCATATAAGACACACAACTCCCCCCGCCCTAGTTTTGGGGAAGAAAAAGGACGTCTTATAGGGTTAAAAATACGGTACATATATATATAGAGAGAGATATACAATTATATATATAATGGCTCCGGAAATCCGGCCATTTTAACGAATCCGTCCCCTGCTTTGGCTCCGGTCGGATTTCACTTCATACATCCGGCCAAATAAGTCTCCGGTCGGATTTTAAAAATTTGAACATGGTACACCCCTAATTTAGATGTTTTATAACAGAAGCCTTTGAACGTATTACGGGACTAGGTTATTTTTAGTGTCACTTCTATTCAACTATGTTTATTACATTCGCCTAAGACGCGGAAGGTCGTAGGTTCAAGCCCCAGCTAAGACATTACTTTTTTTATTTTTAAAAATGTGTGTGTTTCTGCCCGTTCATTTCCCACTTTCTTTTCGAACATGACTTCACAACACGGCTGTAAGCTTTGTTTTTCGACATTGGCATATTAACTTCGTGCTCTCCGCTGTGCTCAGTGACAGAAAAGTAGTAAACACTTTCCTCAACAATTATTTTCATAAAATGTCACCCGTCGCAAATGCCAAACGCTAAGAAAGCCCTCCGCTGAACGGAGAGGGATGGGCGCCACCAGTGTCTAGCAAGCCCGAGAATGTTCTAATGGAAACATTAGAACCCCCTACGACGCCTACGACCTCAAAAAAAAAAAGAGGTTATGGGACTTAAAAAAAAGGTCTCTTTGCAATTTTCTTTTTGACTGCAATTTAACAATGTTTCTAAAACGAGTAAAGAAAATGTCATTGAATTGCACAAGAACTGGTTTTGGCGCGTTGAATGCAGTCACGGGCAAAAAAATTCCTTTAGTAGCCTTTCGTATCATGATTTTTTTTTATCTTGAAGCATTCGTATCTCGAGATACCACTGTATCTGTTACCATGCGAATAGGCATTCCTGCATGTCCACCAGTTGGACTCAGCACCCCACTCCCACATCAACCTGGCACAGATACATTAAACAACGAAAGACTTCCGTTTGGTGTCTGTTGATGATTTGTTAACGGGGGCATCACACTCGATACACGGCCTGCCAGTGCGATTCTCGGACACATCAACATATCAATAGCCACTTTTCATTTAACTTGGCCATTCCGAGTGATATTCTGGGCACATTGGGTTAAACATGTTCATGAAGTAAGGACCCCTAGTACCTAATAATAAGGGTATTTATTAAAATACTCTTTCTTAACAATACAAACACGCATGCTCACATATCCTCACCACCTTTTTCTACATACTTCATTAGTGCCGCTTTCGAAAATGTAGTTTCAATGAATGGTAAATTAACGTTAGTTAACTTTCCTTGAAGTATGCCGTGTGAAACTCAGATATTGGCCGTTATGGCAGGTTTAATTGACATTATTTAATGCCGTGCACGAATCAGGAGTTTAACGGCTTTTCACTGGAATTTAGAATAACCTCATTGTTTCTAATGTATTTCCAAACAAAAAAGTTGTATAAACGATAATTAATCATACCAAAGCAAATAATAGATTTTTTAACAACACTTTTTTTCTAATATCTCTAGCTACGCTAATGCTGCAAACTCAACTCAATATTCTTTTTATATAAAGGTTAAATTGTGTTAAATAAAGTATAAGAAAATAATTATTTTAAGAAATAAAAAAAAATGAAGTGGATTAGAACTCTAAAATCTACACTTAAAAATTAGACTAAATTTAAATTTAGAAATCAATCTAAACACACACTACCAAGAGGCCACCTATAGAAACACACATACTACCAAGAGGCCACCTATAGAAACTCACACACTACCAAGAGACCACCTATAGAAACACACACACTACCAAGAGGCCACCTATAGAAACTCACACACTACCAAGAGGCCACCTATAGAAACACACACACTACCAAGAGACCACCTATAGAAACACACACACTACCAAGAGACCACCTATAGAAACACACACACTACCAAGAGGCCACCTATAGAAACTCACACACTACCAAGAGGCAACCTATAGAAACACACACACTACCAAGAGGCCACCTATAGAAACACACACACTACCAAGAGGCCACCTATAGAAACACACACACTACCAAGAGGCCACCTATAGAAACACACACAATACCAAGAGGCCACCTATAGAAACACAGAAACTACTAAGAGGTCACCCATTCTTTAAATCAAAACTTTCAACCAGAGAATGTTTCCACCCAAAACAAATTGAATGGATCCCAGCCAGCAATAAAAATAACAGATAGCATTCACCTGAGTTTGGCATATCAGAATACAATCAACTGATTTAAATTTATCATTCTCATATCAGGATAAAAAGATTCTAACGGTAAAAGTCAAGGGCTAATCCCAATATTTGATAGAGCACCTCAACAATCTGGCAACACAGAGAATGATAATTAGATGTGTCAGATAAACTATGAGTTTTGTTACACAAATGAGTGCCATTGTTAGTCAAATAATTCACAAAGATACAAGAAATTGACTTACTTCACACTGTAGTTTTCTAAGGATCTATACTCATTAACATGTATGCTAGATATCAATGTTTTTTTAAAATACAAGCTTGAGTGGGGGGCCCTGCCTAAAAGAATGTTAAAAAGGTATTGTATGCATGAAGTCATCCTAAATCTTATAGTTACTACAATGAAGCTTTATTTATTTTACCTTAATGTGAGATTTGTAAAAGAAAAAGTAGTTGCAGTTTTCACAAATTGTTATTTTCTTTAAAATTTTTAACTGATTAAAAAAAGGTGAATTAATGAGATTAAATGTTCAAATATTTTAATGTAAAGTTATGCTATTAAATACATATAACTTAATAGGCTATCAACAGTTGACCAGTTGCACTAAGATGACCAAAAAACATTCTGATTTAAAGCTAGCTTTACCTATTGATGATAAATTGTATACCTAAAACTTTATTGAAGTTTTGCATAGGTAGTGAGTGAGATTAAGTCATTAGAGCAGTCAATAATAGAGAGAACAAAAACTTAAATTGAGATATTAGCTCCATTTTGAAAAATGTTATCATTACTTTAATTGTTTACACTGTAATGAGGAAGTTTGTTTTAAATGTGACTGATTAGATCACTTTAGAAAAAACACTTTTTGAAACAGTGTCCTAATTCATGCAAACCACTAGATTTGTTACAAATATGAAATAGCTTATTTGACTGACTTACTTAAAATATGAACAAAACAAATTTGAAGTTATAAAATATCTTAAAGTAAGCCAAACTAAAAATATATTTTTTGAACATTATTTAAATACTAGGGGAGAGAAGAAATCCCCCAGTTTTAAAAATTGCACAAAAAAACAAAAAAAAACAAACTAGATAAGATCTTCCTGGACTTTCATCCTGACCTAAATGAATTAAAGACTTATTCATTGCTCATAGCTTTCAGGCAACTTCAGGCCAGATTCAACCCGCGCTTAAATTTCAACAAGCCGATGGCTCAATCTTAATAATTAACAGAATGTTGGATGTTTCCTGTAACAAAGACATTGTATTAACCAGAAAGCCGAAATCATAAGAAGTTTTGAGTACAAAAACGATGAGGTCAAAAATCAAGGATTTTTTAAATTCTTGACCAATGTGAGTATACATTACGAAAACTCAATGCAGTTATGTACTGTTAGGTTATGAAATTTGACGATGTTTGATTGCAAAAATTGATAACATAATATTGTTTATTTTGCTAACTCTGAAATGGAAATTGAGGCGATGTGTAATTAAAATGTAACATTTTATGTGCTAGTTAATTTTCAACACATTTGATTTATTTAAGGTACTTAGTAAAAAAATAAAATAATTTATTCCATAAATGGCCATTATTTATCTTTTTTTTTTATAACTTCGAGTAAATGAATTAGGCATTTATAAAGTCTAAAAAAAATCAAATAGTATTGAAAACTTTTCCTTTCCAAAATATCACTCTTACACAGTACAAATAAAAAACAAATAAATGATTTAAGAGCATGTACTCAGATTCAAATCATTTTTGTTTATCCCTTTGATCCGGCCCGTAAATAGTTTTCCCTCATGCAATATGCCCCACCCACTTTGCAAAAAGTTTGGACACCACCAAAGTAGATGCAAAACTATATGAATCCATACAAATACAGAAGCAATTCATTAAATTATCCACGATTAAGGAGCTGAAAACAGTTTTAAGAAAGAATACTGCAAATTCTTATTAGAAAATAAAATTCACATTGTATTTCCTGCATTACAGCTAACAGTACAAAAACTTTTCATTGATTTTCCATCTTCAATAACACTACTTTATAGAGCTGCATTATTTTTAAGGTAAGTAAGAAATGAAATGATAAACGAGAATTTCCAGAAAGAGTTACCGCCCCTTTTTCGAAATTTCATAGTTCCTTTAATTACTTATGTAATTTTGATAACAAAATACCATATCTAATGTCATACACCAGACTGAAATAAAACAAAGACTGACTGACAGTTGTTATTAAAACTATTATGGAATAAGGTCTATTGGATTTTAAGATATTTGTAAGTAATTATTTATGTTATTGTACTTTGTACTGATGAAGGCATGAGCCGAAACGTTTACTATTATTTGTATTAGTTCATAAATAAAGCTTAAATGTATTTTTTTTTTACACAAATAGTTTGTGTAATTTGTTTTTTAAGCCTTTAAGAATGTAGCTCATGTTTCAATCCCCATATCACCAAGCATTCAAGAATGTAACACATAGCCCAGTTCAAAATCTTATGATGTTGAAAAAAGTTTTCAACTTATCATCCTAAAATTTTTATCTCTCCAAAAATTGAATGAAGAATTAACAAATGGAGATAATTTAAATGATTACAGTATAATTAATAATCTTAGCACCAAAATGCATAAGGTCAATAGCACAAGACACCAAAGAATTTATTTTTTTAGTATATATCTAGTATTAAAAATCAAATTTTGAATGCTTGGTAAAATATGATTTAAATAATTCATTTATTTTTAAATTTCTTTGTATATAGTAGGGAACAAAGGATACTCAAATTTCAAGCTCTATGAAGAAAGTAAGAAATAAAAACAGTGCAAATTCAAGCAATTACCATATATTCTGAGTATAAGTTGAGCTTTATATCTTACAAATTTCAAGGCCAAAATCAGGGGGTCCGATTTATACATGTGTAATTCATTCTATAAATGCCATGAATTTACTGAAGTGATCATTGAAGAAATGTAAACTTTAAACTTTTCAAGTGACAAATCAATGGGTCCACTTATACTCAAGTATATTAATATATGGTATATCTAGCATTTTCCTCACACAAACATATAAATAGTACTCACCATCTTTCAAGAATCTGACTGTTCTAGGTGTTGTAGAGGATCCTGATGTTAAATATGAGCTGTCCCCACCTGGTCCATCTTACCATCAGGTGAAAAAAAAGGTAATTACTTTTAATACATGTTTTAGGCAAAAATGAATAGGAATAATAAGACTATAAGATGTTTTATGTTAGTTAAACTTAAAAAATTCCCATGGTAAATCAATCGGAAAACCTAAGAATATTTGTACAGACTTTTTAATGGGAAAATGTTTCTAAGTTGATAATTTTTTTCTTTTGAGTATAATATTCTGATACCAGTATCATGTATAACATAGTTTCAATAGTTATCTATTTAAGTATTGTTATGACAGTTTTGTTTGCATGCCATTTAAATATCATCTCCTAGATATATATATATATATATTCAATCACTAGCATCTCATAAAGTGTTGATCTTTTGATTTGTGAAAAAAATAACTTCACATCTGCTTATCAATATTATCTCTGGGATTATTCCCAGCCAGGTTTTATCTAAACTTTTCAGTTTAATTATAAAGATTCAATACATAGACTGGCGTAAAAGTAATATATTTGTATAAATTTAAAAAATATTTATGGTTTAATGATATTTCCAATGAGAATGTATCATTCTTTGACAGGGAGGGTCAGGTTCCCGCATGATTATAATAATAAAGATGTCACAAAGTTGAGTTTTAAAGTTAGACAAACAAATACATTTATGGCTAATAATTAGAAATGAAATAGACATACTGACAAATTACCTAATGCTAGAAAAAAAATAATTTCCCCCTCTTTACAACTTAACCCTATCGCTACTTTTGCGACCTAGCCCCCTTGCTACATGCTACTAATGTGTGCGAATGCGACATGACACCTAGCAACGCCGGTACATCATGCAACGTCCCCAGAAGCATTGTTACTGTGCGATTAGCTTTCGGCTTTTTTAAAAAGTAGAAACATCGCTGATTTCCTTTTAAAAAATGGATGTTTATGTCATTTACAGTTCAAAAGCTGTGTGGCTTAGAAATTGGACTTCATTTAGTGAAATCTGAAAGTGTGTTTTCTATATATTCATATATAATGGTCTTTAAATGTCTTGACTACTTAATTCAGACAATGAGGAGCTATCAGATGTTGCAATAGACTTTGATAGTGATACTGATAATAAATCTCTGATCAGAGTGATGCTAACAAGAGTGATGAAGGAGACTCTGTCACTGAATCTTGGTCAGACAATTTGACCAGTTTTACAGACAAGCTAGAAAATCTTAATGAAATTATAGGGGAATTCATTTTCTCCCTATTGAAAGCAGCCTCATAGAATACTTAAAGCTTTTCATTAACTCTGCCATGATAGAGTTGTTAGTTGCTGAAACAAAACAGATAGGCTGAACCGCAGCAAATGGCCAAAGGTAAGAAAGGCAACCAGTGGAAGGTTACTAATGAGGACATATATAAATTCCTCTTCATCAACATCATGTTTGGACACAGTTCCCAATTACAAAAATAGTATTGGTCAGTGAATAAAATATTTCTCAAAGTATCATGAGACAATAAAACAACATTCATACAGTGACATACAACAGAGATCAACACCCAAAAACAGTGATGTAATTTCAAAAAAACTTTTTAGGGAGGATTTATATAAAATATATGTGATAATTAAAGTACATCATCCTATGCATTTTTGAAAAGCTCATTCAATTTTCTATTATTTTGGTGCATGTTTTGTTATTTTAAATTTGCATTTAGATGTTTAAAAATATTTTTATTTAACATGGGGGTGAATGTTTTTTTTTTTAGTAATCTCCCTTTGCTAAGTATTTCAGGGGAAAAAAACCTAATTCAAAAATCCTCATTAGATTAATACAATTTCTCTTAATTTTGTTCTATAGACTGAGCCGGAGAAGTATTACTTGGTATGAGAAGAATAAAACCACGAGATGGTTGTGAATATTAACTTGATAGACTTTTATTCCCATAAAATTCATGAAAACAATTAGTATTAATTGGATAAAAACCTATCAAATATTAATGTAAGCAGTTGCAGTTTATACATAATGTGTCGTCAAATTGTGACATACTGCAGCATCTAAATTTTTTAGTATCCCTGGACTCTTAAGTGATTGAGTGATAAAACTAGTACTTTGTCATATTCTTCTGACCCAAATTACTTACTTAGGTCTAACTTTTAGTAATACTCTTTTTTTAACTTTACTTCAATAAGTAGGTACAAAAATTGTTTATTTTTAATTAATTGAAATTTCAAAAAATTAAAATAATACAGTATTTTAAAGCACCAAAAAATTATAGACCATGTCACAAGTTGTAGTTGAAGCTATGGCCAACGAACTTAATGACTTCTACTTCTAGAAGGCTTATCAAGTGTGTGGTGGAAAGGTTGACTTTGGAAGTTTAATACAATAAAAGAATAATGGGAAATTTAAATACAAATGATTGAATTTTTTAAATTGTTGGTTGTATGATCCAAACAAAAATAATTATTTGCACCTGGGCAGTGTTTCTTTGAAAAATTGGCTTTAAAAGATAATTTCACTTAAGATATTCTAATGTCTCAACAGCAACATGTGAAATACAGACTTATGATTGAACCACTGCATCCCAGAAGATAAGCAGCTAGTACAGATGTTGCTGACAGGTACAAAAAGACTACTAGACATGCAGCATCACTGAAAAATTCACACTAAATTATAGAATTAAACAGAGAAATAGAAGAAAAAACCCACCCACTAACTAATTGGCTGAGAAATGTTGCAAATTAAAATTAAAATGTGTTGCAAATTGGGGACATCATGATTTTGTTTTCCAATAAGGAAAAGGTGGGCAAAATGTGTGCGAATTTCTGTGGAGTGAAAATTTCTAAGAAATGATGCTATATGGAGATATGATCTTGGTAAAAAAAACAAAAAGACTTTATTTTATTAGGAAACAATTTTTTTTTTTTTTTTAAACTATCAAAGGAAAAGTTTGAGAGGGTCATCACAGTGCCATAGTTACATTGAAGTTAGCATTGAAGTTTCTACACCATAGCATAGAAGTAAACAGGTCTACATCAAATGGCAATCAGATTGAAAAGATGACACAATGAGACACTTCAATAAGAAACAGCAAGAATTGTGATTCATGACCACAAGAATCTATCAGTAAAACAGACAGCAATCAAAGCACTAATTGATTGTTTATTAAACAGACTCAACATGGATTTTAAATTTGAATTATAAAATTATCTATTCCAATTTAGAAAATAATTAAAATTTAAAATTTAGAAAATAATTTCATGTAAAAAGCATTAGTAATAGAATATTTCTAACTAGACATGACCCATGGCGTAGCAAATGCCTCTGACTTGAAAATAGTGCTAATAGGGGTGGGAAAGAGAATGGACCCCAACAGCATCACAAAGACATGAGAACAACGTGAGTAAACGCAAGACGCATCGTTGGTCTTGAGACATGCCCCCCCCTGCACCATTCTCGCTTGCGAACCATATAAACAGTGATTGCTAGACCCTAGCGAGGGTTGTCTTGTGCTTTTCCTAATTTATGACAAATTATAAATATAGATTGTTATGTACCACTACAAAACTACAAGAAGGAAACACTTTTATAAGAGGATCACTGCATAATGCTATCTTCTCATCTTTCACAATTAAAATAGGCACATATATATTATAATATATTTTGCCTACACAGAAGTAATATGAAAGACTTTGTTATGCTATTTTATTCAAATTTTTATACAAACTGGTAACTACAATTAGCCACAATCATATACAAAACAATGAAACAAGCCACTCAACTCAAAGATTTCCTATCCTGTCCCAGATTTAAGATTTTAATCTTTTAACAAGATGTTATTTTAAATCAATCTGTAAGATAAACAGCTTTAAATGTCTAAATAATTTCAAAAATTAAGGTCAACTGAAAGGACAAAAACTACAATGGTGAGTTAAATTTCCACCACTGTGCTCACAGGTAGGGAAATATAATTTTTTTCAAACTTGCCCTTCAATTGATGAAAAATTATTAATGTACAAAACTTAAACACTAGGAATAGGATTCTTCTATGCAAAAGCCTATGTCATAATGCCATATGTGCATTTAGTCAATAAAATCTTTAATTTAGACTGTGGCTATATGTCCACCTATCTTTTCAGGGTCTGGGTAAGTAGGAGTTGGGCAAAAAGGAGGCCTATTGTTCTGGAGACCTGTGTTCATGATCATGTGAAAAAGTAACTATTTAAAATCTCATGCTACGTTTCTTTACTTCCATAAAAGTAATCAGTACTTACATTCTATATGTTTCAGAAATAACTAGATAAATTGATTTCCAGTTTGGAATCAATGAGGATAAAAAGTGAATATTAAGATAGGCGTGGCCTATGAAAGCGTGGGGCCCACTGCAGCAGCATAAGTTGCAGTGGCCCAAGACCAGCCCTGGCTACAGAACAAGTAATATGTTTAGAATTACAGTATAAAACATGCCAATTTTATTGCGTAAATCCAGTGCAGTGTTCACCTGACAGTCCGCGAGACAGATAGCTTTTAATCTATCTGCCTATTCGCAGCACAAGCAGATATTTCGTTAAACTTATTTCTAATTTATGGAAGTGTCTAATTTAGTATATGTAGTCCTAAAATTCTTTATTCTGATTTCTGAAGTCTTATTGGAAGAGCCTAACTAAGCTCAAGCTAGCTTCCAGGGATATGAAAATTGGTAGTCCTAGTAACTTTAAGTAACTTACTTTTCATGATGAGATGACTCATGACTCAAAAATACATTTTAAACTTCTTAAAGTCATCTTAGGCGACTAGGTGAAATCCTAATACTAATAGTAATAGACCCAGACAGATTTAGCCCATGCCCAAATTTCAACACATTATTCATGTATACCTAGGCTCGTTCATCTTGTTTTGTTTATTTACTTTTTTCCAAATCTACTAAGTGAAGTGTCTTCAACTTTAAAGACTTATTCAATCTAGGCTAAAAATGTCCCTTATAAAAATATATACCACTGAATTCAGTTCAGTCAGGCCCTGGTCAAAGTTACTCAAAGTTAGAATCAAGGGATGGTGAGTTTAGCCCAGTGAGTTGTTTTTTCTCCATTTGACAATTTGTTTGTTGTTGTTTTTTTTTTCCTTTCTGATTCCTTTTACTTCCAAACTTTATAATTTAAATTATTATTTCAATAAATTATTGCTAGGTGAAAAAGAAGGTGATGTAGTAGTTAGTAGTGAAGTAGTGTAGTGTAGTAGATTGTCACTGTGTGAATTAAAATCATGTATAGAAATGTGTACCTTAAATGAAATGACAAACAGACTGAAAAAAAGAAAAGCGAGGGTTAACTCAATTTTTCTATAAAAAGATATCGGCTTTTAACTTGTCACTACTCCTGCTCATAAAGACCAAAACTTTGGACACTTTGGTCCGGTACGGTATAGATCTTCAAGAATCAAGACCAAGAAGAGTCAAGTGAGTGAGTTATTTTCTGGCTGATTTAACGCATGTTTAGTTTTATTTTTATCAAACACTAATTGAAAGATTTGAATCAAACTAGACAGTACCTAAACTATCACCTGGCAATGAAAAAGAATCTAAAGAAGGTTTAGGGTCACTATTACTTCTGTGCCTCTCAAACGGGGGTAATTCAGTATCCGCATCTGTTTTGGTGCCCATATCAGCCATTTTCTGTAATGTTGACTTCCGGTTTGAGGTCACACATATTCTAAGCCAGAATTTAATTAAGACATTCATGTGAAGATACAGAGGAACACACAATTTGTTTTTCAAATGATTATATTTTGTAAATGATTTTTTTTAAAATATTAAATTGTATTGATATAATTCTTTTAAACATATAGTTATTCTGGAGATACACTAAGACTTTTAAAAGTTAAAATCATCCAAATTCAAGCATTTACCACATTTTTGCATAAGTCATAAGGGGTGTTTTGATAGAAACGATGGGAAAAGGGACTTTAAATTAATTATTTGCATTGGGTTGACGATCTTTCAATATCATTACCTTTAATTAAACGAACAGTTAGTTTTTAGAAAAAGGATTCTAGGGCTACTATGAAATACGCTTTGCCCTGAGCCTGAATTGCCCAGAACCTGACTGAATTATGTCATAAATCTTTAGACCAAATCCTCCATGATAAAAAAAAAATAATCCCTAAATAACATTAAATTTCAACGAATTTTCAATTCAATTAATTTTATATATGTGTGAATATTATTTTTAAAAACATTGATAAGCTCGCTATTTTTTCATTTTTAAATTTAAATAATAAATACTTAAAATAGTTTATTAAAACTAAAATTAAAATATTTCAAACTGGCATGCTTACGCATCATTTTATTAAATCATTTGCCAACCTTTTAATCTTTTATTGTTCTTACAATATTTGGTGATCTTTTGAAAGAATTTCTACATATGTTTTTGACAACACGACAAATTAATCGCATGAACTAGATATGGCTTTATGAACTTTATCGTGATCAATAATAATATTCTGTTTCAGCCAATATCGGTCATATGATCAAATGACGTCATCAAATTATAATTGAAAGTAAAAATAGATCACAACTAGGTCTAGGACCCAGAAACGACCCAGTCTGAGGTTGAGTAATCCAGTAAACATAGGCCTACCCACTGCGTATAAAAGGTTGACGTTTGTGTAATTTAGTAATAGTACGTTGTTTAAAATTATTTTTTACATTCGTCGACTTAAGTTGGCAATTAAAAGAAAAAGAGCTCGTTTATTACTCCGGCCATATTCTTATTCAAGTGAGTTTCAGTTTCAATAATATTTTTTCTAAAAAATCATTCGGTTGGTTGTTATAAATAAACATTAGACAAGTGACTATCCTTGCCTGTTATGTTCGTGGCAGTTTCGTGACTAGATTCACTAAATGTTTCCTGACTGACTTATCGCATATTCATACTCAGAAGTTTATTAATTTCATCAACCTCAAACAACTCAAGGTAAATTAGAGCTTAATATAATAATATTGTTAAGGCTTAGACTTAGCAGTTAGTTAGCAAAGTCGGTAAAGCTACCTAAATCTCTCAGACTCTCGAAATTTGTATTATAATGTATTTGGCCCATAAGCCATCAGAAAAAAAATTGTGACCATACAAAATATCATATTCATATTATATTCATATCCTGGTCAAAAGAACTCTACGTGCAAGTCACGTCTGCAATGGTTGATAGTCAGGCCTAAAATTAAAATATTATATTCCTGTCACGAGTGTATGACTCATCTTATTAATTTTAGTCTTTTACAATCTTTTTAATGATTTTAACTATAACTTTAATGATAATAATGTAAATGAGGTGTCTTTATAATTATAATAAAGTCATTGTAGTTGTAGAATTAAATTAAACAAATGGCCTCATCTTAACTTTAACATTTAAATTATAAATTATATTATATTTGTCTAGAAAAGCTAGTTAAAGATTAACACAATATTATAAATTTTAAATGATGAATATTAAATCCCATATAGCCATAGAATCATAGAAGCCATTTTAATTTTGCATTTATCTGGACCGAAATGACAAGAGTTAATTAATTATTAATGACAATCAATGAAAATGAATGAATTATGTAAAAAAATTCGTGTTTCATTATACTTTATCTTAAACTTTAAGACATGACATTGACATTATATTTAATAAATACATTTTTTTAAACTGTTTAATTTACTAATTAAAAATTAGCAATAAATTAGCCACTAAATTATCACTTTTTTAGATTTATGGTCACTACAAAAGTAATAATATTTAAATAAAGACTTGTGGCTTGTGGGATATGTCATGTATTAAAAATGTTCGTGATGTTAGTTACTTCAATAGGCAAAGAACCCATTTATTTACTTTTTCTTCTGATTCATACTGGCACCTTAAAGTAGATTTTAGATTAAGTAAAAGCTTTCAACTGTATTAGCCTGGTATTTCATTTAAAATAAAATTTAGTCTCTTTTTGTATATGTAATTTTATTTTAACGTATACTCAAATACTGAGTTCATTTTACAATTTAAAAAAAATAAATTTTTGCAGGTTTATTTCATTTGAATTCAACAAACAGATCAAACATGTCTAGATTATATCCTACTCTCGAAGATATGCGGGTTGATCAGCTGCAAACAGTAAGAAAAGAGCTACCTTTATTCTAATATTTAAGTTATCCTATAATAAACACTTTATCTGGTGAAATAAATTAAATATGTTATAAAATTATTTTAAAAAATTTTCAGTAAAAAAATCTGGTACTGTGTATACTTGTCCTATAGCCCACTCATTCATAAACCAACCCCCCTGTATTGGAAGAGAATTGTATAAAAAGTGTGTAACTCATTCGTAAGCTGACCGCAAAAAAAATATAAAAAGACAGCGTAAACAAAATGGTACTAATGGTACACAATTTTTTAAAACTATAAGCTAAATTGGTCATTATGATTGTGATGGGTGTCATTTTTTATAGCATTCGCTTTTATTGTATTAGAAAATAAAATAAAATATTTTTTATTAGGGCTGCGGAAATTAACGATTAATTTCTCGATTAATCGTTAAAATGTTTTACCGATTAAAATTATTTTAATCCATAAAATAGATATCAAAATTATAGACAAATTTTTCAACAATTTTTTCGATTTATTAAACTTTAAGCAGTTTTTATAAGGAGAATGATATTTTAAAATAATAAATCATTGTTTTTACTTAATTAAAAAAAAAATGAAATCAAAATTCATTGACATTCAAGTGAACTACTTATAATTAAACATAAATATCGCCTAAAAATATAATATTTTTTTATTAAATACTTAAGCAATGAGCATTTTATGAAATTTTCAGTTTAATGACGTCATGGTCTTTTTTTCAGCTTTAATAAAAATTGATTAATTATTCGGTAATTTCTCAACAGTTAACTATTAAATTTAAATTAATCGATAACAGCCCTATTTTTTATATTTCATTTTAATAAAGTCTGTTAATAACAGAAATGTTTTATTAATAAAGTTCATAAATTTTGAAAAACCACCTCGTAGGCCGACCTCCTAATCTTTTCCCATAGATTTTGTCCAAAAAAAGTCCGCTTCAGAACGAGTTTATACAGTAATAATTTTCTTATGCAAGCATATTTTAAACATATGGATCTGAGAGGCTTCTTTAATAGGTTTGTATTTTGCTTTTGGTTATTTGTAACAGTAAACTAGAATGTAGGGTGCCCTGGCAATGTTCCGTTTAAATTGCGTCTCTGCCCAGAAATCTGACCGCTGGCGCGCAGCAGTTTAGAATTACTGTGCCACAAACTTGGATAATATAATATCTGTGTATGTGGGGTGTAAAATTGTCACATAAAAAAGGGATGCTCTGCAATTATGAAAGTTTATTTTGCACTTAGACCATTAGGGGGAACATTGGTGCCTGAGGAAAAGATTTATACTTATGTAACCCCCCCACCCCCAGGGAATGGAGTTATTTTGTGTTTATTTTAATACTTTTTATTTCAAGCTCCTGATTGGTATGCATTTAGCAAATCATACTTTTTATGCTTACCGGTACTTAATAGGTTAATAAATTGGGTATTCTCAAATTACTGGCATTTAATATACCATAACATCTAAGTTTACTGAATATTCTCAAAGTAAGTGAAATTCAGTTTCTTAAATCGATCACTATTTCTATTATTATTATTCTTTCTTTTTTTTCACTTAAGGCTCAGATCAACCATGAAAGAGCAATTACTGGACCAGCACAACTTCAATATCCACAGTACCCAACACCAACAAATCAGCCTGGTACTCCACAGTACCCAGCACCAACAAATCAGTCTGGGAGTGTTCTTTATCCTTCTCTTTCAGAGTATATGGGGCTTCAAATCACACCACAGATGATGCAAGAGATGCAAGTTGTGCCGTCTCAGGTACATATTTTCACTGCGCACTTATGTAGCTTGAATCAGTTTTTGAAAAAAATTAACCAGATGGAATTTCATATTCTAAAGTTTTCAATGTTTTAGACATTAAATTTATTTCCATTTATAAAACTATTTTTTTAAACCAGCTAATTCCACTTTTTGCAATTTCTTGTTATTTACTTGTTTTTAGTCATGCTTTCTGGGATCTTCGTCTTGTTCTATGCACTGTAACATTGGTTTGACAGACTGTCAGAGCTAGTTAAAAATTATAAATAATTTTTTCAGGGCTTGCAAGTTGGCATAAGACAGACTCAGTCTGGTCAAACACAAATTGCTCCTATCACTGGAAACAACTTAGGTCTGATGCGAGCTGAAATTAAATCTGGTATTCGAGAAGTTATTCTGTGCAAGGACCAAGATGGCAAGCTTGGATTACGTGTGAGACATATCAACAATGTAAGATTAATCATTTTATTCAAATTCTTAACTTTATTTGATAGGATGATGGTTTCTTGTATACCACAGTGATAGCACTATTTGTTCATGGTAGTCCAGCATGCTCACCGCTATCTGATTTTCAAAAATTATCTTCAATAAAAATGTCTTTTCATTGATCTTAAATGTATCTTTTTTGATTTTGCATTCTGTTTATGACTTGGGAAGACTATTAAATAACTTGCGCACAGTTGCTTCAAAAAGTGCACTCTGTTGGGGGATTTACAAATGATTCCAAATAATTATTAAGAAGTCTTAACTTAAGTTATATCATTTTTTTATTATTTACAGACATAACTAAAACACATTCCTTTTTTGAATTAGGGCCTTTTTGTAGCTTTTGTTCAAGCTGGGCTTCCAGCAGCACTGGCAGGTCTAAGGTTTGGTGACCAAATTTTGCAAATTAATGGACAGACAGTTGCTGGGTGGGACAATGACAAGGCGCACAATTTTCTCAAGAAGGTTGATGGTCAAAGAATTGAAATGGCTATCAGAGACAGGTAAAACACATCAGTAATAATAAGTTTCTTAATATAAATTGGAAATACAATTTTAGAGAGTGAAATTTATTTCAAACATTTTACCCTTATCCAATATGAATTTATTTTAAAATGATTAATTCCTTTTCAGACCTTTTGAGCGCACTATCACCATGCAGAAAGACAGCAATGGTTACATTGGCTTTGTCTTCAAGGATGGTCGAATTAAATCGTTAGTCAAAGACTCATCTGCAGCCCGTAATGGTCTCCTTACTGACCATCAATTAATTGAAGTTGGAGGACAAAATGTTATTGGATTAAAGGTAAGTTGTGAAATGTAATTTCCTTTTTTGTAAAGGGTACAAAAGATGTCAAGTAATTTATTTATTGCAAATGTTATCTTGAGTGATGTGTAACTTGGATAAAATGTATAGAATCATTATTCTCACAAATATCTTGCTGTAACTATTTAAGAAAACAAAGGATACAGCCAAACCTGTAATAAACATAATTGGTTATTTTCCCCCCATGTCTTATGCTTATGTCTTGAGGCCACCCCTCTAATTAAAACCATTGAGATTATATTTTTTTATGACACTTGATTTGTTAAAGAAAATGTGTTTGATTTGTCCTCAGGATAAAGAGATAAATCAGATAATTGAATCATGTGGAAGAACTGTCACCATTACAATAATGCCTTCTTTCTTGTATGATCACATGGTAAAATGGTAAGTGATTTGAGAGTTGCGCGCTAAATTAATATTATTAGAAGATAAATTATTGCACCATGCCATTTTGTTTCTTTGAAACAATGAGGAGCTGGTCATCCGTTTTTTGTTGGTTTTTTGTGTGTGTGTGTGTTTCTTTAAAAATGTTTTGTAGGATATATGTTAATTAAATGTGTAATGTCATCTTCACTATTTTCATTTTTACAAATCTGCTTTGAAAAGCTACTATTTTTATTTTCTTCATCATAATCACCGATTATATAGTGACTGTCGGTTTGAACTTAATTATCATATTTTAAAAAACAATAGCACAGCAGTATTATTTTCAAAGTAAAAATCACAAGCAGAAAGAACCATAGCTTGGGACTAGAATCAAAATGGCTTCTACATTTCCATTGCTGTCTTTGCTTCACTGAAATATCTATAATTGTTCCTTTTATTTACTTTTCAGTATGGGTAATAGTATTGTCAAGAAGCTCATGGACCACTCTATCCCTGATCTTTAAGTCATGATTTGATAGCTGAACTCACCTAAGAATACTGGACATTCTCTACGTGAAAATGGATTTGAAGAAACAACTCTGTGGCAAATATTTGCCTATGAATTGTATCTCTTTGTTAAAAATCTTTGCCCAATGCACTGAATTCTCTTGTGGTCAGCAGCAAAAAATTTCAATGGATTATATATTGTAGATGATAATCAAAAATAATATCCACTTTAACTAATCCATTCCTATGTGATAAAAAGAAATAATCTAAATATATTCTACCCAGTTTATGTAGAGTATTGTATGAAGTTACTTTATTTTCTGACTCATTTCTTGGACATTAATATTTTCTAAACATACTTCAGATTCCCAATACACCCCCCATTCAAAATGATGCACAGAACTACACCTAGTCTCACATTTTAAATGTATACTTTTCTTACATTTTTTTTCCATTGTAAATTTTTGTTTTTGTAGCTCAAATTAGACATTTTCATTGCTGCACCAATTAAAAATTATGATAATAAGTATATTGTCATTATTGCAGTACCTTTATAATTATAATTCATGTTTTGTATATATTTTGTACAGTAATAAATATATCATTTTGTTCAATATTTAATTGTTAACTTGACTAAATCATCACATTTCGAAATAAAATTTTAAATGATTCTATTCAAATAAAAATTTTATTGGCTATTTTTTAGTTATTAGTTTGTATGACATTTTCATCCCAACCTCATCCTTATGGGGAAAAAAATCATTTCAGCGGCTGTCTTGACTTTAAAGCATTTATAGTTACTTCTGCCTTTATTCTATCAAAGCAGAATAATTAACTGTTTACCACAAATTATTTTGTACACAATTAAATTTAACCATTGGGATGATGTCTTCAAACCTTTTTATTTTGTTATTAGCTTGAGTAATTAAAGTAAATATTGCTTATATTATAGCATTACTTTCCCTTTTGTTGCTTTTACCTAATAAAACAGATGTACATTGCTAGGATTTTTGTAGTTGAAATTAGAAGTACTAGTAGTTATTTTAAAACTATAGAAAAATGTGTTTTTCACAGACATGCAGTGGGTAAAGTACTTCTTATGACTCATGTAAAATATGCATTATTAGAGATGTTTTATTTGTGTATATTCATCCAAAAGTTAAGTACACATAGCAAATGGGAAAATATATTTATTTTATCACTTAGATTTAAATGGTTTTCTTTATCTCAATATTTAAATTTGCATTTACAATGCATTTGTTTAAATTTTGTGCAAGCCTGGGATACTAAAAATTTCATAATTTACATCTGAAATTAAACACAGCAAATATATCCTTCTATATACTTGCAAATCAAATTTTTTTTAAAAGTGATTATGAATTATTTTGTCCATAAACATCACCTCCTCAACCCTTCTAATAAGACTTGTATATAAAATTGTGATGAATTATTAAACAATGCGTATGACAGAAACTAAATTATCAATAATCAAATATTGTTAAGCTCACAATTTACATGAAATTGTTTGAATTTGTCTCCCCAATCAATCAAGAGTTGACACAAACCTTATCTTTGGTTTCTTGTTTGTATGTATTTTTATGGGAATTAGGAACTGCTCTGTAAAATATTGTCAAATATCCAAGACTGGTCATTTGAATAAATGTAGTTTATTTATATTTCTACTAGGTTATTATTTGTGATAGTGCTCGATAAGATTTTTTTTAATAAAAAAATTTTCATATGAAATCATTGTGTAGTAAATGTTAAAGTCAATAAAGTGAGGTGTCTAAAATCACAGCTTATTTCTTGTCCCAACTCATTATCTAATAAAGTATTAAGAATATTTTTTTTAAAAAAGAAAAAAAAAGGTTATGCTGAGAGTTCATTTTCAAAAATTGAAATGTATTTATTCACAAGTGGTTTCTGAAATCAGCTTCCTGTTGTTGAGTTAAAACATAAAATGCTTCAATAAAATGATTAATAATGGTTTTTAATTAGGGCTGTTATCCATTAATTTAATTGTTAACTTTTAAAAAATTAAGGATTAATTAATTGATAATTTTGATTAAAGCTAAAATGAAGATGTAATCACAGTAACTAGATGACCTGTTTAAATAAAAGTATGTCACTACCAACTAAATTTTTAGTGTTATAAGATGATTGGTACTCTTGGGCCTGCTTTTAAGCACTGTGTCAAATGACATGAATCTGTGCATTGTCCCGTTTCTTTATCCACACAATGATTACTCAATCCTGAACTAATGGTGAATTTGGAAGACTCCTCAATTCTTGTAGTTGATTCAGATATAGTTATATCAGCCGTCTGTGCCAATGTTATAGGCTGAGTTTCAATGATGGTAGTAGTAGCATCAATATTTACAGCAGAAACTTGTTGAGCTGGTTCAGCCATGTTCAACTTGATATCAAAGTTTATCTGGAAATTTGTATTACATTAAATAAAATACACTAAAAAAATTCAAGACACTGTTCTCCTTTTAAAGAGTTACTAAAATCTATATTCAAAAGAAATTCATTTTACTGAAAATTATATAATATTATGGTAATACAGAAGTAAAAATATATAGTTGATAATAATGATTCTTTTAAGCCAAAGTCAGAATTACAGTTTAAAATTCTGAAACTTACAAAAATTGACAAGGCTGAAATGTGTTTTTTTTTAAAAATGAAAATTGTGCTAGAGTTGAAAAGTCTTCAGAATTAAAATGAATTCAGTGGTATAATATACAAGTAAAGATGAAAATCCCTCTTGTGGCTATAATTTACTAAGCAATAATGCTAACTATATATTGTTCTCATAATTATTTTGTGAATAATGGAGGAAAATTAATGTTAAGAAAAAACTCACATCTTCTCTTTCATCTATACCACATAGACGGGCTGCCATTGATCTATTCTTGGAAACTTTTGGTTTCTGAAATAATTTTGTTCATTAACTACATAGATAATTGTTATATCTTCAACTGTAACATAGGTAGAGTTAATATTACTTTAAAGTGTATGTCCCAGGCTTTCTTACACAGCCGATTTTAACAATCACAGTCTAAACTGTAAAACTGTAAATTTCATATTATGATTAAGTTGGGGAATACAATACTTTGGGGTTTATTGCAAATGCATGTATATAGTGAGGATTTTTAGGAAAGAAACTGGTGACATATTTTAAAAAAATGAAATATTGAATAGAAACCTGGTGAACATCAGATGTATTTCTTTTCCTCCTTTTTCTAATAATTTTTTCTCCTTCATGAAATTCTTTTACATGTTGGTCAACATTTTTCTTGTAGAAAAATATCCTTCCACATTTTTCCTTAGGGCATGTAAGAGGTTCTCGAGAGGTGGCATGTATTTTGATATGCTGCGTTAAATTTGACTTTTGCTTGAAAACAGCATTACATATTTTACAGCTGTGGACTAGAAAATGGAGGCAAAATTGCACTGAATTGAAAATGTTAAAAAGCTAGATAAAAATTGAACAGGACATTCAAACTAAAAACATTAATAGTCATATAAACATGCATCTAATTAAAAAATTAAGTTACCTCAAATCATAAATGTAATTAATTATGTGTCATTTTTTAAAGGAATTTTAAATATATTTAAATGGATGTTGCAGGGCCAGCCTTAGGCCACCGAAACATATGCGGCAGCAGCAGGCCCCGCATTTTCATAGGCCCCACCCATTCTAATTTTCACTTATTATCCATATCCCTACCCAGAGTCTGGGTCGCGTGCAATCTGTTTCGCATACTAAGCTGCACAGGACCTTGCAATTGTTAAGGCCGGCCCAGGGATGTTGTATATATTTAGCTAAGCCCCTCTATATTTGCAAAAGAGTATCTTTTATTAAATTATTTATAATTATATAAAAGTAAAAAGAAATCAGCTGCCTGGTTTCTAATTTACTATTTAAAATAATGTAGTACATGAAAATTCATCCCTTTGCCAAGAGAATGTCTTACTTGGAGCATGATCTTTTGCCTTGTGTTTCCTCAAAGTTGACCAATTAGGGAAAACTTGGCAGCAACCCTCAGAGTCACAGGGATAACCTTGAAGGTGGATTGCAATGTTCATTTTTTTAAAGAGATTAAATTTTAAAAAATAAAATTATAAATATACTATCTCATTGAAACTTGATAATAAAAATTACTTTTTTCAAAAAATTATTGTTTTAATGTATTTTGATGGGTAGTTTTCAAAAATGCTTCATGCCAAATGGCTATGGAACAAAATCAAAGTCTTTTAGTTTTAAGTTGCAGCATGTATACTGATATTTTTATTATAATAAAATTATTATCAGCTTTGGGAAGGGAATGGGGTACTTGCCACTGTGTATCATGTGGTTTTATTAGGAATAATTGTAGACTCATTTTTGTTGTTGATTGGGGCCTGAAGATTACAGTCATTACTTTTACTGTTCATTTTACACATGAAAAAATGACTAAGGCTACATTCATTTTGAATACTGGCTTTGACTTTTGCTGTTTTCTTTTCACATGAGGGAGAGTTAATCTGCTAACCATCTCCCTTTCCTATTTTGATCAAATAGTAAGAATTGGTCAAGACAAATGGGAGAAGGGCTAAGTCACAGTGAATGACAGTGGCAAGTTTTGCTAAAGACTGGGTGATGGGTTAGGATGCATTGAATTACCAATGGGAAACTTGGAAATAACTCAAACATTTTCAAAAAAAAAATTGTGATCTGGATCTAGACCCAGGACAGTCATTTATAACATGTCGCCCAAGAAATTGAGATACTGATAATGTTGTGACAACACTGTCAATTACATATAACAGTGCAAACACCTCAAACTGACCAAAAGTTTTTGAGCTACTGATCTAGAACTTACAACCGAGTTCAAAAAAAAAATAAAGTCACTTCACGCACACTTACCTTGATGAACTTTCAAATGTTGTCTCAATTTATTTGGAAAAGTAAATGTTTTCTTACATCCTTCATGAGGACAACTGAAAGAATTATACTTTACATGCTCATTATATCCAGTATAGTTTTAAAATATGACAAAAATATAATTGATGTTCTAACTAACCTCAATTAGGATCTGAAAATGTAGCTTAATTGAAATTACTAGCATATTAAAAAATAAAAAATTTTCTCAAATAGTTTTGTGCTATTTCATTGACAGCTGAAGAAGAAACATTGAAATGTGATTTGTTTGTTGTTTTATTCTCTCAAACTTTAATATATCTTGTTTCACTTTTAGTTTACTTGACATGGCTTGACCATTTTACATACACTTACATTACCATGTAAATATGATTTGTCACACTGGCTGAAGGAGGGAAATATAGGAATGTGCTAGCTTCAGAACCCAGTATACAAATTACCTAGGCAGTTAATGTTGTATTTATACAATTTTCTATACCTAATGTGAGGAGGAAGGGGCTAACTACTCTATTGTAATTAGATAAGTAAGATATCTTATTCACTGGAAATAATTTCATTTTATAACATAGAGATACAAACCTATAACATTTGATGGCCAGAGCAACATGTGGTGTATGCTTAAGTCTATGAGTCACCAGTTGTTTTTTCTTGTGGAAAATTTCATTGCATCCTTCATGTGGACACTTAAAGAAAATTTTGCAAATTTAAATCTTTTTTTTTTTCCTAAAAACATTAAATTGAAATTTAAATATTACTGCAAACAACAAAGACCCAATTATGGCAGTCTGTTGGTGACTGAATAATTCAAAGTAAGTCCGATTTACAGAAAAATAATAAAATGTGTCAACAAAAAAAAAAAGCAAATAAAGTGGTACCCATTTATCTCAGCTTGGATTATCTTGAAAAACCTAGTAAGTCAATGCTTTAAAAGGGAACCACCAAATCTCTCCTTGTCTTAGTATTTTCTCTTCCCTTACGTTTCCCTTCCTTTTATGTTGCAGAAACCTAATCTCTTGAGCACAAAAGAGCACCTAATTTGCAGGTAATTGTCAGTTATCTCTAATCTTGTTCCCCATGACTAATAGCCTAATTAAAAGACTACTTGTCATAAAAATTATGATATTTTTTCACACATTCAGTGTAGAAAGACTTCTTGATACATTTCTGTTCAAATTTTTTAAATTTTAAGCAAACACTAAGTTGACTTAATTTTTTTAATAAGAAATTCAACATCATTATTATTATTTTAATATAAAATGGCATTGTATACAGATATTTATTATGTGTTCCTTTTTCATTGAGTGAGACACGTCGGTCATATTGTTATTTTTATGGACCTAAAACATATAATGCCAATAATCATTTTAAAAAATCATGACTATGCTCCCTTTTTAATGGCGGGAATCCATGAAGCTACAATTCAATCATTATGCCTATTAGAATTAAAATAATTTATAATTAAGCTTTAAAATGATCTTATTTGGAATTAATAAAATATTAAACTAAATTAAAGTGTCCCCTCCTTGGTTAATATTGTTAATATTAAAAAATGCCATAGTGTGTTTATGCTGAAGAATTGTAAATATCAACCATTCATTCAACTACATTATAATGATTCTACTACAACTACTACTGACTAGTACTATTTCTACTAATAATATCTTTGTTCCCAGAGTTTCATTCGTTGTGTGCAAAAAAATATTTAGATACTGGAAATGTACAGAACTCAAACTAAAAAATTGTTTTAATAATGCTTTACCTTGTATCCATCTGTGAAAATGCTAGGTGGCTTGCCATGAAAGCTTGCCTTGTGTTTTTTAAGACATGAACTGTTGGCAAGTTCTAGTTGACACACTGGGCACCTAAGAACAAAAAGGAGAGTAAGGTTTTTAATTCCTGATCAGGAAACAATTTTTAAAATAAAATGTTTCTATTGATGATTGGTTCTTGTGCGTTATAACAATCCCATTTATAGAAATGAAGTTGTGTCTTTAATTAGTTGTCCTAAATATGAACTATGTCTACAAGTCAAAATATTTGAACTTTACTTGTTAACAAAAAGTTCAGACTCCAACTATATATAACGTTACCTCACTTTAAGTTGATCTTTGTATCCCTTTTTATGTACCCTGTCAATATGCCTTGAAAGATGCTGTAGCCTTGAATATGAATTCTTACAGCCATCAAAATCACACTCAAAGGGACGCTAGAGAGGAATAGTCAATTACTAAAAACAAACTTGCTAAATTACTGAAATCAGTCATAGAAAATGGCATTTACCAAACATAATTTTTATCAAATTAACATTTAAATAACTTTGTGTAACTATATTGTGTATGGAACAAAAGAATTTCAATGAGAAAAATCAGAATTATGTTTCAAAACATAATAAAAACCTATTTTGAAGATCAAATACCGGACTGAAATCATGCATAACATATGGTGTATTTTTAGAAATGATTTAAGCATTCAAAATATTTTTTTTAAAATAAATGCCTAATTATTACAAACAAATAATTTGTTAATGATTTTAATTTTATAGTTTTAATGTTATTTGAAATTTTGTATAAATTATTTTAATATTCAGTACAATACAATTATAATTTAAGAGTGTACAACCTTGCATACATTTTAATACCATCTGTGACAAATACCTTTGTAAATGAATAGGACTTGCAAACTTTCATGTGTCATGGACAGTTAATGGAAAATGTCCATGTGGATGGAGGACAGTAGAAAGTTATTCTCAGCACCATGGTAGCACATTAGAGAAAAGAATTTTACGTTTTGTTAGGGAACTTATGAAAAGGGACTTACAGTTAGGACAAGAAGAACTGAGACGCAGCAGTAGAGAAAGGAGAGAACTGCACTGGATAGGAATGGAGCACAGTCAGGGAGAACTAAGTTGGTCAGGGCTGGAGGACAGTTAGGGAAAACTAACCTGGACAGGGCTGGGGGACAGTTAGGGAAAACTAAGCTGGACAGGGATGGGGGACTGACAGGGAGAACTAAACTGGACAGGGATGGAGGACAGTTAGGGAAAACTAAGCTGGACAGGGCTGGGGGACAGTTAGGGAAAACTAAGCTGGACAGGGATGGGGGACTGACAGGGAGAACTAAATTGGACAGGGATGGAGGACAGTTAGGGAAAACTAAGCTGGACAGGGATGGGGGACTGACAGGGAGAACTAAACTGGACAGGGCTGGAGGACAGTTAGGGAAAACTAAGCTGGACAGGGCTGGGGGACAGTTAGGGAAAACTAAGCTGGACAGGGATGGGGGACTGACAGGGAGAACTAAACTGGACAGGGATGGTGGACAGTTAGGGAAAACTAAGCTGGACAGGGCTGGAGGACAGTTAGGGAAAACTAAGCTGGACAGGGATGGGGGACTGACAGGGAGAATTTAATTGGACAGGGATGGAGGACAGTTAGGGAAAACTAAGCTGGACAGGGCTGGAGGACAGTTAGGGAAAACTAAGCTGGACAGGGATGGGGGACTGACAGGGAGAACTAAATTAGACAGGGATGGAGGACAGTTAAGCAGGGGCGTCGCTAGGGTTGGTGTCACCCGGGGCGGAAGCTCATGGTGTCACCCCTTCACGACTTAAGGGGGCGTCCATAAATGACGTCACCCGAGGTTGATG